>OMNM01002269.1:0-11459 GCA_900302745.1 Parablennius parvicornis | reverse complement strand
TTTATTGATATTATCTATAAGGGTTATTGTGGTGTCTATGGTGGTATATATTTGTGTTTTTCATCAATCACCAACGGTATACCAACCAATTAAAACACTACTAACTTTGATAAGGGACAATGGATGAAATATCCACCATCTCCTGTCACTTCTCGTTGCTGTTTGTTTGTACGGTTTGTGTATTTTAGCTCAGTCTGATGATCAATTTTCAGCCAATTTTGAGCTGCATTTTTATTTTTGTTCTCTTAAATTCCTTTTAAATTTAGAAAACACTTCTTTTATTCATTTGTAGGACTGAGAAAGGGAAAGCTGACCCTATCAAACCAATAAGTCACAGCTAACAATTTGTATTAGAACCTTTGACGGCTCCTCTGGTCAATCAAGTCTCTGAAATTACAGAATCCTGAATTATGGCCATGACGGCTGTCAGCCTGCCCAGGGTGTGCCATATCATTCATCCAACGCCAACCTGACTCCAGTCAACACAGGAACTACACTCTGGAGGAAACGGAGATGGAAAAAAGACAGAGGTGTGTGCTCTCTGGCTGTAACTGGTAGTTAATCATTGATCCAATGTGCCATGTTGAACACACCAGTCGGAAATAAATAAATGTGAGACATCAGTGACTGTTACCCAGCAGAGAATTACCTGCCATTGGACCTGGTTAATGTTTTGTTTTTTGCTTTTTTTCTCGAGTCCAACAATCTTTCAGTCTTTGCTCTCTCCGCCTTTCATGCATCTCTGTAGGACAGCCATCAAAGGTAAAAGTTATTATCATGTTTAAAACCTGATTCCTGCCGGTTGGTATCACTATTTCTCCATCACGTGTTATTATTAGTAATTAGTAATTAACAGAGCTGTGTGAGTGGAGCTCAATGGCTGCGTCAGTAGCTGGGATTTGTTCAAGCGGCAGTTAAATAAAAGAAACTGTTTTTTTTAACAGTTACGTTTTTAGCTTTTAGTGTTACACTCAAACATGAGTGAGAGTGACAGTTTTGCTTGGTATTAGATATAAAAGGAGATCACACATCACTATTGGGAAGCCATTCAACTCAACTCGATGTTATTTCCAAAGCGCCAAATACAGAACAGTCATTTAGTGGCACTTTTAGAGGGGAAAAAACAAGGATTCTACTTTAGTATGCAGAAGAGATGGTGTACTGGAAAAACTCTCTTTTAACTAGAATTACACTCAGTCGAGCGCAGACCTTCGCCAAGGCCACATTTCCTCCTCCATGAGATGCCTCTCGTGTGCTTTGTATGGGACATTTTTTACAAGTTTTGGGGTTTTATTGGGAAAGAGTTAAACATTCATATCGAAAAATCCATTTTATTGATAAATAGATGATGACAAATCATCCAAACAAATTTAATGTAATTCAGGTTTGTAGTTTTTGCGGAAAGTTGGTAAAATGCATACATAGAAACCAATAAATATATAAATAAATACACGCAGACGATGTATACAACCTTCTCTGCCCAAATTTTGATGGCGAAGGTAACAAGGAGAAACCTGCAGAACCAGACTCAAGAAGAGATTTTCAGCTGTTCTAGTTCCGGTTAGAGCGACTGAGGTGAGAGAAGTAGAGCAGAGGCAGGCAGAGAGCAGCAAGCTTGTTATTATGAACAACTATCGCTTAATGTATCTTTTTAATTTGTCTTTGTTACATTTAGATTGGATTCAAGTTCTAAAACATGGTCTTTTAAGACGGTAATTGGTTTTAAAGTAAACTTTTCAGAGAAAAACATTAAGACATGCAGGAAAAAGGAAAGTAAAAAAAAAAAACAAAACATCGACACAAGTGAGCGGGCTGGAGGCGAGACGAGTTTTGCATGAAAGAAAGAAAAACATTCTGCAAGCTGAGCCTGAAAATGCTTGTAACTTATTTCTACTAAAGAGGCCAATCCTAGCCTCTGGGGCCAAAGATGTACTGACTTTATACAAATAAACAAATGACTTGGAAAGTTTCTTATCCTTATTGATGTGTTGCTGTACATGACAGCCAGAGTACATTTTCACCTTTATGTTATTATGTTAAAAACTACTATTTTCACCACCCCCCGTACTCGTTTGGTTCGGGTTAAAACAGCTTTAATTGAGTCTTCTGGCTAATTGGGGACAGCGGTGGCAAACCACCAGGCTGACCTTAATGACAGGCATGGAAAACAGTGGTGAGGCATAGTGACTTACTCTTTATTCAGCAGCTCTGTGGACAGTGTGGCAGTCTTATCTGACTTCATCAATTTGTACCGTGAATACATCTGAAGACAGACAGGGTTGTTATCGCTCTACCTTGGCACAGAGCTCACTGGCGAGCCTCCAAAACGAGCTCTGCTGCAGAAAACCTGCAAATGTGCCTCAGCACGGATTGGGTGAGTTTAGATTGCTATGCTACCTTCATAAAACCCAACCACCTTCACAGGGAAAAACATGCAAACTCTGTAAAGAAAGTACTAACTCCTTCACAACCACATCATCCCGTAGAGCTTTCCATTGCAGAGAACTGTCTGATGTTCTTCATCATATTTTTCCACCAATTCACCAGACTTTAGAGTGGGAGCTAGAGACAAATACAGTAACTCAAAAGTTAGGAGACATCTGCTGATGCAAGCAACCTTAAGAGAGAGAGAGGGAAATAAGAAACACCAACACTCATATACAGTAACTGTCACCAGTCTTAGTGAAGTTATTGCCCAAACAGAAACATATCATTTGCTCTGCAAACAAAATTTGTAGGTGGAAACACTGAAAGTTGTGTACACAATTACCAGACTGTCTAGAGACAGTTTTCATTTCAAGCTGCGTCTGTGCAGTCATAAAAGAAAAAAAAAAATCTCTGAAGAATGTTGACTATTTCTAATATTAAAAAAAGAAAATATTTGATGCACCAACCATGCCTGGAGACGAAAGTGTGAAATTAAAATCATCATGTGTCAGGAATTACAATCCCATGAGACAATGATTAGTTGAATCTGAAGCTTTTCAATCTCTGGCCTCTGACATGTTTCTCGATTTGTTATGGATATGTTTAGCCATTCTGCAGACATCGTGATGTTTCGCTAAGGAAAATACACTACGCAAACTACGAAATATACAAACTTCAAAGCATCAGCTCCTGTTATTCTCCAGTGTGCTTTTGGCCATCTAGTGAGTTAAACATTACACAAAGTTGGGCTACTGTCTGGGACCAGCTACTTTATAGCACTATTCACATTATACTGTATATACTGTAAATAGGGAGTCCTGGACTGAAGAACAAAGCTGCATTTATTTCAGCTGGAATCAAGTTTTGGGTCACAATGTCATAGGCCAGAGGGCAGTTATATATGTGTACCAGAAAAAAACATCAATTCTTGAAGGAGGTCCCATCATCACACCCCCACAATACTCAATAAATAATCACCTTTCCATCTATGTTTCCATCAATGTGCTGATGGTCAATTTCTCTGTGTTGTATTTTCCTCTGACTCACCATTTCTGAATGCAATTGAAGAATTGTTCTCAGTATGGAGCTGGTGACGGTGGGAAATATACCACCGCATGACCACATGACTTTTCTACCAGCAATGGAACATAGATGCAGAGACTCTGAGGTCAATTCATGTTTGGATTCAACACACAAGGCGATATTTTCCCCCAGGAGGCCGTCGTCTGTGATGTGGATGAGGTCTTGGTGCCAGATATACTCAGGAGGCAGCATCCAGAACAACAATGCTTTTTTTTTTTTCTCCTACCAACATTCATGGGTAATGACTCTGTTCTGTACAGCACATCTAATTCACTGTATTTAGCTGCATCTAGTTTTGACACATTGTGGACATAAAAGCATGTAAGCAATGTAAGCAAAGACTATGATTTGACAGAAGAGCTTTTACTTCTGAGCTCGGTGAAAATGTGAAAAATGTTCTCATTTAACACTGAATTATCATCACATTTTGTTATTTTTAAATATTGTACTTTGATAACAAGAGTCTGAGACATTAAAAGCACTTTATATAGTGTCCATGGGAATATTTAGAATTTTAGTGTTTTTGTAAGAGCTGGCAGCCTGGTGGCCCTTCACTGGAGAAGATCCAGGTTGTTTTTAAGAAAGGCTGAGGACCGTTTGTTTACATGACAAAACTATATTGTTTACATACGTCGACATGAAAACGCTCCCAGGGTGGAACCTTATGAAAATGCTCCATCTCTGTGGAAATGGGGTAAAATGCAACTTTCAGAAAAACACTCCGCTTCCATGTCGATAGCAGAAATAATGCAACTGGTCATCTGTCCACTAGAATGTGTGTGTGCTCTTATTGTTTAAGTTTAAAATGCATCGTTGTGTGGTTTCATTACACAAACAAAGAACAGTGACAATTTGTAGCTCAACATGAAGACTACACCATTACTCAGCATTTCTGCTGTTTATGTGGGAACCAACATCGTTTTCAGAACGTTGCTATGACGATGCGAGTGTTTTCACTTGAAATGTCATGCACATGGGGCCATAACGGAGCCAAAAGTTTCTTACCAACACAAAAAAGCAGGAGCCTTTCAATTGAACGCAGTCTGTTTCTCGATCCAACAGTCTTATAGGGGTTTTGCTTCAATCTCGTTCTGACATCCTAAGAACAGGAGAAGCTTCCCTGTAAGAGCGGCACCAATTCAATGAAGGGTCCTGTGACCTCATTTATCATCAGTGCGTACGCACGGATGTGTATGAACATTTCCACGACTAGTCTGGAATTCATTAACCTCTCCTGACACTAAGGAATGTGTGGAAACACCATGCTTACGCGTATAATAGTGAATCGACAAATAGAAAACGATAAGAGTGTAACAGCAGGTCCTCAACAATCTCAAACACCACACATGTCCCCTGTCTGCTCTCTTTAAAAATGCTCAATTACATAGTAATTTCATCTAGTTAGAAACAGACATTCTGTATGTGGTGGGTTATAAAAGACAGCTGTGACAGGTAATTGAAATGTACATAAGTGGGACGGCTCATCTTGTTCTGTTGGAAGCGTTGGGAAAGCATTTGTTCCACAGGAAACGTGTTACCGAAGTGCACTGATGCGTTTGCTGAAAGCAGTAAGTGTTGATCTGTCGGGTTTTCGTTTTTTGTTTCATTTTTTATTTAAACTATTTTTAACCAGGAAAAAAAAACCCAACATAGAGATCAAGATCTCTTTTACAAGGGTGACCTGCACAAGAGGGCCACATCACATCATCAGATTAAAAACATGTAAAACTGATTCGACTCAATTAACAGTGTACAATCGTTAAATGAGCCAATGACCAAAGACAAAACTTAAAAGATAAAATGCAGATTTTGTAAGGAAAAGTAGAATATAGTGCAATATAATTTTAAGGCAAATTCATTCACTGGAAAAACTTTAAAAACAAGAAAACCGATTAGTCAAGCCTCTTGGAAGAGTAATAAAGAATGAAAAATTATTTTAGGGTACCAGTTTGCTGGGTTCCTTCAAGTTCTGGTGGGTTCACTTGGTCCCACTGGGTTCCCTGGGTCCTGCATCTCTCAGTTTAATTATAAAAGACTCGTAGGAATAGATGTCACATATGGAGTTACTGGTAGTCCAGTGATAGAATGCTCAGTGTTTTGTTATTTAGTTTATTTGATTGGTTATTTAATAGGTGTTCGACATTTTTAATCACCCATTTTTGCAGCTATGTCACTAGATACCGCTCCCCAAACAAATATGAATGGATTTACACAATGGTTTAAGACATGTATTGGAGCGAGACGAGAAGAACCAAAGCTGTCTCAGACCACATCCAGATCCTGTGCACCCTGGGAGTTTTTGGTATAAAGTTAAATGACAAATTAAATTTTCAGTTTTTTTAATTCTGCCCGTGGTCTCTCCTCTGACTGTCAACAGAACAAAATTTCAGTTTCAGAAAAGTTCCTGTTAAATTGTCCTCTTTGCCATGATGATGAAAAATGAAGAACACAAATAAATATTTATAAAGAAGCTTGTTGTTGCCATATACAGCTAATTAGAGGCGGTTTCATATGGCAAATGTTCACAAAATCGCACAAGCGTGTTGACGAAGAACAAGTGGGACTGATCATAGCTGATGACTTATGATGTGTGAACGACCAACGTAAGCGTTTTTGATGAATGCAGATTTAGTTTGTATTTACAATTTTTTTGTAAGAAAGAATTTAGAACCTTTCACTTGCTCTACGCTGGTGAGGAGGACGGCATGTCACCCAGCAGGATCAAAAACAAGACTTCTCAAAACGGCGGATGCGCTCCTTGAGAGTCAACGACCATCATACAACCTCGAATAGTAGTGGCAACACAACTAAGGTTTCATTTAAGCTATCGAGAGGACTTCTTCCTCACTAATTCTTCCTCACTACTTCATATCTGTCCGCGAGATATTTTCCAACTTTTTCTTTCTGCATCTGCTTCTTCTGATTTGTGCGGTGAGCTTTATTTGAAACAAACTGAGACTCATGTTTACAAGAGGATCAGAGATCACTTGTTAGCTTCAATTCATTGTTTGTGGGCGTGTTCTCGTCGCCCAAACAAAACCCAAAGGGAACTGAGGTCCGGGCTGAACATTGGAGTGTGAACAGACTCTAAGTGTTGTAGAAGAAAAATGATTGGATTGATTGACAGATTCACAGAAGAAGTGGACAACAGTTCAAGGCTTGTTGCTTTGTGTGCTTGGATGGTTTTAACACCTTCAGCACAGTCCTTGCAGACACAGTTTGGGAAGAACCCCCATGAGAGCATGAAGTAAAGTCCCTCAAGACAAGATAGTCCACTAACCTTGGAGACCGATCCAAATAAATTTAAAGGCGTCATCACCTGGTATTCTGACACGTCCAGTCTCCCTTAAATTGACTGATAGTTTATTGGCCACAAGAGCTTTCAATAATTGCAATAGCATTCCAATCCTTTGCTCATACAAAGAATAAAAACAATTGTGGAGCCAGTTCCGTCAGCAGTTAACCACTATAACGGGGTTTTGATATTAGTCTCTTGTGTTGACAACAATTAAAAAAAAAAAGGAGGGGAGCGCCCCCTTGTAGGTGATTCTGGTCTGAACAAAAACCCCAAAGTAAAAAAAAAATTTCAAATTCCAGATTCTCAGGAAGGTTTCAGCTGAAGTTTGAACAAGGAAAATAGTGATTTCCAGGTGATGACTCTTTAAATTGATCCAGTAATGTTGGACGGCCGCAGCAGCAGTCAGTGGTCGAGGATTTAGCTGCTCTCTGGCCTCCGAGAACATCAAGGACCCAGGAATGTAGGTTGGGATGATTCATGGTGGAATTGGAACATGTTTCTGGAATCCTCTTGCTTTTTCAACAGGGATTGCAGCCCTGGAGATTGTAGTGTAGCAACTTCATTAACATTTAATGTGAAGAGTGAATTTTACAGCTCCCACTGCGAGGCTGGCTATTATGAATGAGTGGAGTGGTGGAAGGCCCCAATTCTTTTCACTTCACTGTGTTTGAAGGTAAATATACGGCATACTGCTCCAAGAACATTTGTATTTTTGGCGTGAAAAGAGAGTTCAGTTTGTCAGAAAATGTTAAAGAAACCTGAACCTCAGTCTTTCTTCTTGAAGGTCCTTTCTTTTTTTCCACACTACTGTGACTGTGCAGTAGAACTCGCTCGTGTCATCGCTCCTATGATTGTAGAAGTAAGAGTGTTCGAGTTTTTAAATTCTGCTGTAGCAAAGACTGAGTACTCCCAGGCGTGAGTAGATAACAGGAGGAATCCAATATGTGATAAATGGGACTGCAGGAGAAAGTTCATGTTAAGGTCTATGGGGCAGTGCAAATGAGGAAAGTGGGGGAAGAGCAGGAGTGAATGAAAAGAGGTGAAACATATCATCACAGCCTATTAGAGAATAACATGGAAAAGTGAGCAGAGGAGTTGAGATGGATTGGAGAGGTGCAAGAAAGAACAGAAAAGGGGGTGAGGGAGGTGTCAGAGGCGGGAGTCCGGGGTTTGAGAGAAAGGATTTATAATCTCTGGTTGTGAGGCGGACACCTCGCCATCTCCTCGGCCATAATTTCATTAGAATTCTCGGGGCAGAGTTTGAGATTCCCAAGGTAGAGATGCCATTTCTAAGAGCTCTGCTGACGCATTCAAGTGTTTCAGTGGGGAGTTTTGAGAATTTCATCAGGACTGGTCTATTACATCAGTCGAAGTGTCCTAAGATAAGAAAATAATGCTGCACGAAGAAGCAAGAGAAGTAGAACGCCATATCCTATGGCTGTGAGCGACCACTTCACAGCCGTGCTGTGTTTTCACACACATTTTGGCACATATTGGGGGTGATATTGTTGCTATTGTCAATCTACTCAAACAGGCGTAGAGGAATTATTTACGACAGCCGTGGTGCGCATGCACAGTAGCAGGAGTTGGAGCGTTTTGAAAAAGTTCCACTTTTAGAATGTTTTCAAACTGTTTCACCTCTGGTGGAAAAAAAAAAATTAATTTGCTTTGAGCAGTGCTGTCATGTAAACAGACCGCCAGAATGCCAGTCTCAAGTGTCATATGCCACTGGCGTGGATGTTTTTAGACGGTTCCACTATTGCTTTTTATTTTTACTTTTCATGTGAGGAAAGGGCTGCTATGCAACGCTATCGCCGTGATTGATGGCTCCTGTGGCCAATCAGCACGCACCTAACATCCCTAGCAGTCAAAATCTTGCATGAGAGGAAGTTGCAGTTGGTCTATGTTTGAATAATATTTTCGAAGAAATTTTAAGAACTGATTCAAAGGCAGATTAATTGAGACTGGATATGCGAGAATAACAGCTGATGACTCCTTTAAAAGACGGCGAGCATTGACAGTATTCCCACTCCTCCAGGAACGACGACACCACCGGCCCCAGCCTTAGGAACCTGTCTGGTTAGCTATGAGGGATGGAGAGATGGATGGACATAAAGCAAACCGAAAAGAACAGGATAACAGCATTGCAGACTAATGGGGGCAGATATCACAGACGATGATGTACAGTGGGTCAGAGAGCACAGACTACATCAAAATCCAACATATATCCAAACGAATCCTTCTCTGATGTTATGGCCCAGCATACTGTGTGAGTTTTGGCCGTCACAGATGAAAGATGGCAACCATGGAGAATTGTGGCAAAATCTTTGGTTGTGGCCTTACATCGATGGTCGTACGACGGCTGTCATCATAGTCTTAAAACCGAAGACAGCCTGCGATCAATATCAGATGGTGTCAGGTATGTGGGGCGATTGTAGCTGCTGCTGTGGCCGGTTTGTTTCGTTTACATGTTGTGTGTTTTTTTTGTAAAATGAAAGACCATAACAGTGAATGCTAACGTAAAATGCTACAAGATGCTGACTTACTTCAAGCTCTCTTTGCAAAATTAAAACCCCAAGTTGCCGTGTGATTCCTGTACTGGTGCAATCATGTATTCTTTCATGATCACGTATTATTGCGTGATCATGACGACTCACATTAATTCAGCTTGTGTTTTCATTGTGCAATCTGCACACAGAAAACTTCATGTCGTGGCCCAACTTTATTTAGACTCATGCCGTACAGTGTGGCGGGCTGTGAACTTAGAAGTAAAGATTGAACTTAGAAGTAAAGATTGTTAAAATTGCACAGTCTGCAAGAGCTTTTATTCATCTTTTTCTGTTAGTGGACACAAGAATACAGGAATTAAATGAATCTCCCAGCATGTGGCCACTTCGTTTACATTGTGCCACATTAACTTTAGGGTCATTCCAGTAGAGCGTGCTCCTTTTGTTCTTCTTTGTAAAACATCGTAAGTCCCAAAACACTCTTGTGTTTCTTTCATCTATCACTTTTTTCATTACTGTTCCTCCGTTTAACACCCACCTTGGCCGCTCCTTTGATTTCTGAGAGGTGTGACATGTTTTAGACTTCAGCCCAGTCTTATTCATTCAGCTCTCAGAAGCCTCACTCCACAGAATTTCACCCTTTTCAAAGTCACTGACCGGAAAACTGATTAGTTGATGGACTGAGTGATTAGCTGACCTGCTGGCAGGGTGAGTGTGCAGAACTCGGCTAACTGGCTGTCTCTACAAGAGACCTACTTGCTTGTCATTTGCGTTGTGGAAAATGCTGATGAAAATGTGAGTGACAATTTTACTTGGCTCTTATTTGATCTCATTAAGACATTGTGCAGTGTGAGGCAAATGTGTGAACTGTTTGAAATGTCCTAATTTTCTGTACGAATTGGTCATGGCAAGATTTGATGAACAATACAAATAAGCTTATATGAGTAAAACAGCTGTCATCTTCCATGCATGCTATTAAAAGTTCACCATAACTGAAATAAGGACATGAACTCTTTCTTGAAAAGGAGCTCCTTTGAGGCAGAAGTAGAGCTACTCCCGCTCATAAAAACTTCTTTTTTGAGTTTGCAACTCATCAGAAGTGCGAGTTGATGTTAACCATGCGTTTCATAATGAGATCTCTGAAGATCTTTCAGAGAACTAATTTCAAAGTATTGAGGTATTCAGCTGTGCGCAGTTAGACAAACAGTTTGTTCCAGGCTTCAGCCTGTTAAAGCATGTCTGACTCGAGGTTTGTGATCCACTGTAATATTTGTGGTACAGAAATTAGCCTGATGTGCAAAAAGAAACTGCATCATCAGGTTCCTCTGCGTTCACTCGGCTTAGTTCACACTTTGGGTGCGATTCTCTTCTGTGTAACTGCAAATTTAGGCCTCGTTCATACTGCAGGGAAATGCAACTTTTTTTGCTTACAGTGACTCATATCCCACCTGTTTTGTGGCTGTGTGAAAGCGCCAATCCAAAAATATATATATGAAAGGATTTTGAAAACACTCTGACTACATTTCTGTGGAACACACATGAACACGGCCACAGTAAATATTCTTCAGCACATGCATGGCACAATAACAACAATGGCAGCCTTTAGAGCGTCATGACCTCCAGTCCATAATCTCCTGGGACTTGGTTGTTTACAGTAATCCTCCATTCTCCCATTGTTAAAGTTTATAGCGTATTGTTCTCTGCACATACACGTGGGGTTTAATCACTAAAACCAACAACCATGAAATGTCGGTGAAAATTGACATAGTTTTCAACATGTTGCCGTGTAAAGGACAAAGTTTACTGAAACGAAAATGCTAACCGTGCCCTCTAAGATAAAGGATTTTTTTAATCAACATGAGCTTATTCAAATCTGAAGAGTTTCCCTCTCAGAGCCACCGCAGTGCTTCTTCCAAAACAAACTGGATCTGGAAACAGAGATGAGCTCCAGCCAGAGGTCTCTTGATGTGCTGTGTACTAAAACCTCTCCTTGCACTTATCGCACATCAAGCGAATGCAAATGCCCGAGCGTTGTGGGTAACAACACACTCGCAGCGATAAACAGAGGGACGAGTCTCCTTAAACCAGGCACGAACAAAGAGAGGGCATTGTTCCAGGTGGAAGCTTTGAGGTAAGCCTTCATG
>OMNM01002267.1:0-10358 GCA_900302745.1 Parablennius parvicornis | reverse complement strand
TTAATCTATGTACAGTACTGTGTTCTTTTGGGCAGTTGGGGGTAAAAGTTCCACATGATAGTCAAAAAAAAACATCTGGCAGGTATCAAAGTGGCTCCTGGAGGTGATAGAGTGGCCCTGACACTGTTGAAATTGGCATTATGGAGTATATTTTAAGGTTTGGAGTATATTTTAAGGAGACAGTGATTTCATCAAGCACATATCCACAGGAGATCAGTGTTTTCTTTTCTCCAAAATGTATTGAAAACCTCCTTGCTGAGTTATTGCAACAGCTCTGCACAATTGCAAGGGAAATGTATTTATATAGCACCATTCAGACACTACTCATGGTGCTTTATTAAGAAATAAATGAGGCACATTAAAACTGGGCCATTAAGAATTTAGATTATGGAAAAACATTAAAGCAAAGGGATTTAGGAAAGGCATCGAAAGGACAATAAATAAAGTAAAAGCATATTAAGATAAAGGTAATAAATTTTTAAAATCTATTGTTTAATTGAAAGCCTGGGTATGTAATAATGTTTTAAGGCCTGATTTAAAAGAATAGACTGTGTCAACAGTCTTCAGGTGTTCAGGAATGTGAACACAGGTGAAGGGTGTAGGAACTAAAAACTGCTTAGTCTTGTTTGCTTCTGACGCTGCAACTGTGTAGAGTTTTAATACATAGTCCCGCAGTGATAATTTTAGCAGCTAAATTGTTAGCAGCTGGTCTAATCGTTACTCAGAAACAATTATTGAACTTATTGAACCACAACTATTGAAATGTTTTCAATTGCAGATTCTCAGAAAAGCTTTGGTTTCTTTTGCTAATTGTTTTTGACAACTTGGTGTGAAAGTAATTTGTGCCATCTTTGTAATGCTGATTGTGTAGAAAAGCAGTGCAGCCCAACAGCCTGATGTTCTCTGTTATCAGCTGCCCTCTAAGCAGAAGGTGCTGGTGATGGAGTACTGCTCAGGAGGAAGTCTGCTCAACCTGCTTGAGGAGCCTGAAAACGCCTTCGGCCTGTCAGAAACCGAGTTCCTTACTGTGTTACAGTGCATAGGTGGGTGTGCACATGTGATCTTCTTTCACTGTGTGCTGTGTCTTTTATTAAACAAATGCCCTCTCTTCTCTTCCAGTGCAGGGCATGAACCACTTGCGGGAAAACGGAGTGGTGCACCGGGACATTAAACCAGGGAACATCATGCGTCAGGTCGGAGACGACGGCAAGTCCGTATACAAGCTGACAGACTTCGGCGCTGCAAGAGAGCTGGAGGACGACGAGAAGTTTATGTCCATTTATGGGACTGAAGAGTATTTGGTATGACTTATAATTAGTCTGCTTGTGTCAAAATATTCATACTATATTGACTTTCATTATGGCCTGAAGTACTAAAATGTGGTGTTTTGGCAGAAACCTGAACAAATATTGAATTCAGAAGTCCAAAATGAACTACACAACCTTCAAAAACAATAGACGTTGCTCGAGAGAGGGAAGTCTTTTATAGTTTCCTGTTGAATCAAACCCAGAAATTGTACAAGCCCTGAGGTCATTGGCAAACTCCACTAATAAAAATGAGTAAACATGATGCATTCGATAGAACTATTTTGCCTTTATTTAAATGATAACTGAAAAAACTGAAAACACAAAGACTTCAGCAGAATATTAACAGAATTTTAAACAGGATATGCACTGTAGTGCTGCTTTTTTAAAATGTTTTGTAACTCACATAGAGTCACAGTTTTAGTTTGAAAGGCACTTTATAAATAAAGATTGACTGAGACTGATAACAGATATTTTGATACTGAGCAGAATTGTGAAAAAATGTAACACTCATTTCTCCACAGCGTTGTTATTTTCTGTGTGGTTGAGGAAATTTAGTATTTGTGGACCGTGGGACTGTCATATTATGACTTAGAAAGTTGTAGAGTGTGTCTCTGATAAAGCTGTAAAACAAATATGGATTAGTAATTTTTCCAAGGAGGCCAAATGAAGAACTAAGACTACTGTGGAGGGCTAAGATATGAATGCCTAAATCTAATAATAAAAGGACCATGTAATACGGTTTTGACAAGTTACTGATCATTCCCTTAAAACTTCTTATATTAGTTTTCCTGTTTAAATTGATAATGATAATCCATGATAATTGATCATTCAAATCATAATATTTTATCGTAACGAGGAGACAAAGGTAAAACTTCAAGCATGAAGTCTATAACAATTACGCCAGTTGTATTGCAAGCATCATCTACAATAATTTTCAGTTCTGATGTCAAATAATTCAAATAAAGCTTTTCACTGCTGTTGTGGAGCAAAGTCCTAATTCCTCATAATTAGAAATTAGCTACAATTCCTGAATGCGGCACATGAAGAGATCAGTCAACAGGCTTTGCATGTCATAGGTTGTGACAAAATATGACTGTCTTCCAATGACTTTTTTTTACAAGTTAAGTAAAATGTCATGTAAAACAACTTAGAACACCTACACGATGTCTTAACATGGTGTTGATTTTGTAAAAAAGATAATAATTTGGTTATTACAAAAAACTTTTTTTTTTGCCTCGGTAGAAATGATCATTTCTGATGATCGGCGTCTATCAAATAAATTTAGCATGGCAAAGTCAAATGAAGTAAAAGCTGAAGTGAAATAATATGAAAGGCAATCTCATCAGCATGAGCAGGCGTTTGGATTATTTGAGAAGCTTCAGTATTCAAAACAGAAACAGCATCAGCTTTCTCAATAATACGGTCACTAATTTGTATTTTTGAGTAGTTAAAGCAGTTTTTCTTTCAAATAAGTTTTCCTCATTTCAAATAAGTTTTCCTCCCAATTAAAGTCTGTGCTGTGCATGTGTGTTTATCACAGTCCCTCACATTGCTTGTGAAACAAGCCCAGATTAATGTAAAAGTTGCTGTGTTTCCAGCCTAAAATCACATAGCCTGACAGCGCTGAACTGACACAATTATAAAATGCCTGTTTAGACCAAATGTTTACATCAAATTAACTAGCATATTGACTGTCCCTCTAGTGGCCAAATGAGTGAAATGTATTAGCAGAGATTGGTGATCAAAATACAGCATAGCATGGCTGTGTAAGATAGTGTGGTCACAACCTTAATCTCTGTAAACATGTGCCCATATTTGCTTCTCTCACTCTGCCGGCTCTGCTTTCTTCATAATCCAGCACCCCGACATGTATGAACGTGCTGTGCTGCGTAAGCACCATCACAAGTCGTATGGGGTCAGTGTCGACCTGTGGAGTATCGGTGTGACCTTATACCACACGGCCACGGGGAGTCTTCCCTTCACGCCATACGAAGGACCTCGCAGAAACAAACCCATCATGTAAGTGATGATACACTTAGTCGGTTCTGTTTGGATTAAACATGATTTATTTTTGACTGCGTGCTGTTTCAGTCACAGCCATATCACAGATATAATGAGAAGAGTAAAAAGCAAAAAGCTTTGAAATTATCAGAGGACATGCACATGTTTTGTCACTGTTGAGACAGCCATCAGTCTGACTTGTGTGTATTTGTTGTGTAGGTACAAAATAACTGCAGAGAAGCCCATGGGGGCCATAGCTGGAATACAGCGAGCTGAGGGGGGGCCAATAGAGTGGAGCTACCACCTACCTCATAACTGCCAGCTGTCACAGTATGTCATCCTATAAAACAAAGTACTTAAAGATGGCTCTGCTGTTAGTCTGTAATGAGAACATGTCTGCACTGTTTTCTCCCTGCGCAGGGGTCTGAGGTTGCAGCTGGTTCCGGTACTAGCAGGCATACTAGAGGCGGACCAGGAAAGGTGTTGGGGCTTTGACCAGTTCTTCACAGCCACCACTGATTTATTGCAGCGGCAGCCAGTTCACCTCTTTTCTCTGCAGCAGGCTGCAGCACATTGTGTCTACATACATCACTACAACACGTAAGTCTGTGCAGGCCAATCGCTGCACGCCATCGAGCTCAAACAAAACGGTCCAAAGACCTCAGTGCAGAACTGTATGAATTCTAACAGAGGGAGCAGGTTTTAATAGTCAATATAAATGAGAATTGGATGCCACAACTTAATGTTTATTCTATTTTCTTCCTCTGCATCTTAATGTAGGATATTTATCATTGTTCATACTGAGGTGAGCTATTAAAATTAAATGGAAATGACTTATTAGATGTCTGAATCTTCCACCTGGCACTGTAATTCGTGCAGTTCAGAAATGTGCAGCAAATGCAAATCATGTGTGATAATACCCCCAGAGTCTCAGCTAAGATCTAGATTAGATCACTAATCCCTGATGCCTTTGTAAAGACTTTACCTCTCAGTTCATTGAATCCTTGCAGCAGAATTTAAATGTGGAGAATTTACACTAGTTCACAATTTCAAAATTATTATCTTACTTTTCTAAACACTGCAGTTTTCCACCACACTACTTGACTGAGAGTGTTTTAATTTATGAACTTCAGATTCTCAGACTCCTCAGATTTAATTGTTTCTAAAAGCAGAACAAAACCGTTTGGTGATGCTGCTTTTAGTCTTTACAATCCAAACCACTGGAGCAAATTTCCAGAGGACCTTAGACAAGCTAATGATATTAATTACATGTCAATTTCACAGCTTTAGTCTGGCTTTTATGAAGGGCTTTGCAGTTGATAAGCCTACGACTTATTCCTTAATGCTTGTCTAGTTCATTTATCCCGTCTTCCTCTATAAATGTATTGCTTCTGTTATAGTTCCAATGCATTTTTCTTTCATCTTATTCAATGTGTCTTAGATTCAACTTAATTTCTCTGGATAGTTTCACGTATGTGTATTGTGTCCGCATTGTGTGTCCACTCATAGATTTTAAATAGAAATTTAAAAATTTGTCCCTGTTTTCAATCAGAGTATCGATGTTCTTTGAAGAGGTGGCATCACAGACCGGCGTAGACGGACAGCAGCAACACCTCCTGTACCTGGGACATGATCTCCCCCTGGAGGCCAACATGAAAGTGGTCAACCTTCCAAGTACTTTGCCTTCTCAGCCCCTCATCCTCCTCAGCTGCACATCCCAAGCCAACAGCAGCTTGCCTGTCAGAGAACGTGAGAATTACCACACAAAAACACAACTGTCACCGATTCTGTGAAGTTAAAAGCTTTGTCATTGATTGCCATTTCTTGAGATTTTGAATTTAAGATGTGTTCTGTCACAGCACGTATTATTGTGAAACTTATTTTGTTGTTAATCAAAATATAATTTAAACAGATTATTTAGCTGCACGAAAGAGGGTTGGGTAATAATAACAGATTAAGACATAAGACACTCATGTTGAATATATAACATTTAATCCAGTATTTTCAGTCCTGGGCCTAATAAACCTGAATATAAGAAATATATCAATATGAGGCTCTGCAGAAACCCCCATTATCATCACTGTTGCCACAGTTACCTTGAAATAGTAATCTGATTTCAGATTAAAAAAAAGGGGGGGGGGGCTTCCTTCCAATATATCTTTTTAGTCTGGAAAATTACAAAAATAGCTTAAAATCTCTGCAGTTGTGTTATTGATGCAATATTAAGGTTTATTGATGATGTTTGTTGATTCCAATTCTTTTGTGTTACCTGTATGCACCATTAGAGTGAGTTGACCTGTGATTGGCTCAGAGGGGAGAAGGGGGTGGGTCAGGTGAGCATGCAGAGGCTGCATGAACTGTGTGTCCCCCTGGAGGAGAATGAAGCAGCACCAGGTTCTGTTTAATGATAAAGTGGCTTTACAGACAAGAAACTACAATAGTAACGCTCAGTGACTTTAATGTGATTACTGGTTTGGAAATAGTAATGTGTTAGATTACTCGTTACTGGAAAAAAAATGGTCATATGAGAGTAACGTGTTACTGTTTATCGTGTTACCAGCATCATTGATTATCATCACAATCACGTGCATTGCAGCATGGGGATTGTCTAAAGCATGCAGGACTGGAGCCCTTTGGGATCAGCACTTTAGTGAATGATTGTCACCTGTTTAGCTCAGTTCACAAACACAGATGATCCTTCAACATCTAAACTCAATCTCCTGATATTTTTCTCGATATAGCAGAGACTCCCAGCATTCCATCACGGTTTGATGTCATGGCAGACTACAGCTTCTCCAAGGTAATTTAGCTCTGCTTTTCGTCTACACGCCAGGCATGATATCTATGGGTTTTAGTGGTCAGAAGATGTAGTTCCTTTGACCTTAGAGGCATTAATTCAAGGATTTAATTATATGTAAGAATATCAAAAGACAAGGGATGACTTTTCATATTCCGAAGCATTTTACATCCTCAGTAAAAGGGTTTTTATAAATCTTCTGTGAAGCATCCACTGTTTATAATTTGTAGCGTCTTTGCCCCAGTATCTGTGTTTGAAGCAATCCGTCAGTCTGACACGGTGGTGCGCTAAAACCTGACTGGCTGGCAGATCCACTGAGCCGCGAGGCCATTATTCTACTTCATGGGTGTTATGCATCATAAAGCTCGAGCTCATCATTATCTTCTCTGATCCCCTTTTATGTCTAGGTTATAGTGGGAGTGGTCCACCAGTATCTGAGGATAGTGCAGCTTCTGCACTCGCACCGCCAGTTGCTGCTGCAGGGATACTACAGCTACATGTGAGACATGCATGCACATTACTGTTGAGTGATGTATATCTGGTGAATCGGTGATTCTCTTTCTAGTCTTTGCTTGATGCTTTCGCCCTCTGATTGGTTCTCAGGAAGAAGTTGCGCAATGAGTGTGGAAACGCCCTGCACAGTATCGCTATGATCACCATTAGATTGCAGTCCTGCTTCAGTGTGGAGCACAGGATTCACACACTGTGAGTTAAGCTGATCACACTGATAGATTATATCATGTGTTTATTTAACACGTTCTATAACATGCAGGCCATGTGAAGTAAGCTGTGCACTGACTCACTTGTATTCTTGTCATAGGAAATGTGTTACTTTGTCATGATTTGTGATGCTTCCACACACAGCGAGATTTTCGGCCGTCTGAGGCATCATGGAAGAATCGTTCGTAAAATCTGAAGTCGTGGCTCAAATCAGTCGGGCTTTGTGTGCAGTTCTCGGACGGCCGAGGTATCGCTCTTAAGCCCGCGACCCCTACCGGACTGTCTGATATTTGGGAAGTCGTAGCAGCAGCTGCGATCACATCAGCTTAAAAAAACCAATAGAAATGCAGTATGATATGTTGTAGTGATCCGCGTGACACGGTAATGCTAACGTAAAGTGCTAGTACATGCTTGCAAGTACTCACTTCATGCTCTCTTTGCAAAATTAGCATCTCCAGTTCGCCTCTCTTTCTAAGCCATGACCGCCTCCATGTTCTCCTGTCCACGTTTAGCGCCTTTATTTTTCCATAATGGATGGCGCACACCTATGACATTTTATTATTGCGTAATCACATTGATTTATGTCGAAGCGATTGCGTAATTACATCAAATCAACGCAGATTCCGCTCAGACAGTCTATAAAACACGATTACCGTGCTTAAGTTTGTTTCTTACAGTCGTAAGCAGTGTCAAGGCTTTGATGGCCCCGACGTCCGAAAATCGTGCTGTTTTTGGAATCCTTATTGAGGATTCTAAAAGACTAACCCTCTTCTCCTCTTCTCCTCAGAGGGCCTCACACTTCACAAAACCACAGCCCAGCTGATAATAGCCAAAAACTCAAAATGGTGAGTTAAGAAGAAACATCAGCCATAAATTAATCTTTAGTGATCCTGGAGGATGGTTTTTTGAAAATAGTGACATTCGCAATAAAACAGACTGAGTGTAGTTGCAAATAGAGGTTTTTCGCGCACATAAGATTAACTGTGAAAAAGAAAGTAAAACAATCTCTTCAAGCTGCTCTTGAAGTTGTTTTTTTTTTTTTTATTCCTTATACAAAAGAACAGTAAAATTAAACGCAATGGCAACCAAGAGAAAAACAAATCAACATCTGTCCATTCTAGCCCATCATCCTATCAGCAACTAACATCAAATGCACACCTTTGGAGTGTGTGTGCGTGAGTGTGTGCGGGGGTGACAAGAATACGTGGAGGAAACAAATCCCGTACCAAAAAGTCCCCCCGAGTCCAGACTGGAAATGATTAGTTGTCGTACCTGTTTCTCCAACTGTTCCCTGCCTGCCAGTGTGAACGCTGCCAGAATTTACACATGTAAACATGTTATACAAGAAACAGAAGCCAAAATTTCCTTCCTTGCCACTGCTTGTTACAACTTGCTGAGCAATGCGGGGGAGAATTAGCTGACGCCGTTACAGTGAGAGAAAGTAAATGTGACTTTTCAAAAACTGCAGCATTTCAGAGGAGTTTTAGGAAACATGACTTGTGCTGCCTTTTCTATTTCTGTTTGAGAGGTGATGACCTGGTTTCTCTGGAGGGTTTAGGATGTTTCTGTATATGTAAATGAGCATTTGCACTTTGATGGGATTTTTTTTTTTTCTTCTGTCAAGTATTTTTGCTTTCTCTAAATTATTGTATCTTTAACCAGATTAGTTTTTCTGAAGGTCTTCTGCTGTAGTCGTGTCTACAAATCTGAAGGTGATTCCGATACACGGCCGCCATGTTTTGGAATTACAAAGCAAATACATTGCAAAGACTTGACTGTCTGCCCTTTAGTTTAAAGGGAAATTACATTTTACGAGGCACAGGAAATCGAGAGGATCATGTGATTTGAGTTCACGCCGGCTGTGTGGCTGCTGTCTACAGGTCCATGAGCACCTGCCTATCTACACTGCGGGGATTCATGAGTTTCAGAACCGACTGGATCAACTTCAGATCGAACAGGCCAAGCTCGCAGAAACTCTGAGCAATGACAAGAGGTACAGAGGCGTGCACACAGTTTCCAGGTGCTTAAAACGTATCCATGGTGTTTAAAAGTGGTTTTCCACAGCTGTATGAAGATGGAGATGTTGCTACAGAAGATAACGACGATCCACCAGCATTATCGTAAAGATCGGATGACTGGCAGTAAGTCCACTTCCTTCATTGTGTACGTTTGGTTTGACTGTTTTTGCAAAGTTTGAACTAAATGATGCCCTCTTTTTGTCACAGAGCTGGTGTATAACGACGAGCAAATTCACAAGTTTGAGAAGTGAGTGTGTATCCACCATCGCGGATTTGTGTGTGTCCACACAGCTGGTGTCCCAGCTCGTCAACTATCTGAGCTCTCTTGTAATCTGCTTGTAACTCTCACTTCCCAGAATCCACCTGTCATCCCACATTAAGCGAGTGAAATCTCTCTTCAGGGAGGACTGCACGCTGAGATACAAAGAGCTTCTGGCCTCCACAATGACGTGGAGCAGGTCAGTCCTCAACTTGTGGTCCTAAAACGGAGGAAAACTCAGCAAAGTTTGCACCGGCTCGGTTGATTCAAACACTTCTACATATTATTACAGCCTTTGTTGTTCAGATGGTCAAAGCTTACATGAACCAGATTACCACAGGGCATATTGACGTTCCGTTCAGCCGGGCATCATTAATCCTCACTGCGATTTAGTTGAACAGGCAATGTAGAAGTTGGACAGTTTTTTGCTAAAAGATATTTTATACGTCTTTATTATTTGCTCAAGTGGAGCATACAGTACACATGTGGCAAGCTGGGATGTATTTATAGTTTTCCTGCAAAATTCTACAACATATGTTGTAATCTTTTAAAGAAGTCATTTGCATCCCTCGTAGGAAATGTTGCTGTGTGTTTTATTCTAAACATGAGTCATTTTAATCAGTGAAGACTTCACAAGAATCACAAAGGATTCAGTCGACTGAAGATAATCAGAACCAGGGTGCATTTGAAGAACTTTTCATCTTGAAGAGATTTATATAGAGCAAACTTCTGGAATTAAAACAGTGATTTAAAACATTAAGTCGTGATTGATTGCTAGAGCTGACATGCACTGACAAAATCACGAACAATAGAATCACAATTCATCATTAATTGTTAACTAACATCATAACATTTAAAATGTGTATTTTTGTAAATCCCTTTAGTTTTTTTTTATTTCAGACTCGGGCCGGTTTAGGTGACACAGGTTTCTCTTCTTGTATTGGCAGTGTTCTGCAGGAGATGCAGACCAGACTCCAGGACTTCAGTTCTTTCTCCACAGGCTTACTGGCAGACTTGGAGATGAGTGAGCGGTGCCAAAATAAGGTCAATCTCTGACTTTTCATGACTGACTTCAGGCCTTTGCCTCCATTCTCTGTTCACTAACATGCAGATCGATTGGCCTCTGTCGAGCTCTCTTTGGATATATTTCCACTGCTTGGATCTTTTTCTGAGTGTGTAATGTTTCATCTGTTCTCCTCAGGCTATCGACAGAATCCTTTTCAGTCTTCAGCCAGAGAGACCAGGACAGCAGCCTG
>OMNM01002264.1:0-11428 GCA_900302745.1 Parablennius parvicornis | reverse complement strand
TTCCCTTCACCCCTCCCTCCTGTTTTAGTTCGGTTCAGTGACTCATCAAAAAAGTCCCTGTGCAGTCTATTCTCTCTGGCCAAGGTCTGGCCAATATGAAAGCAGCTCTGGAGATAGGAGGACAAAAGGACATACATGTGACACGCTGAGGCCTTTTGGGATCTGGGTCAGGAGTGTGAGCTGGTCCTCAAAGGCTGCTTTTCCCGTTTAAATGCCTTTGACAGACTGCAGCCTCTGGCAATTTCAACTCACACTCACAAGCTGAAGATGTTGATACAGGTAGCATGGGTTAGCCTGATTTGGCAACAGGTTTCATATTTTCCTTTCGTAGTTATCGTGAACTCAGTGATCAAGGCTGTGATTTTTATTGCGGGATGTTGAAACGCTCTGTAAATGTATACAAAGTACTGGTGTGTATTCTAACCTTTATATATACGCCGATGCTGTTTACACTTAAAATGTAATTATGTTGAAAACATGACTTCAAGAAAACATAACTAAAATAATTGTGTTTGAGTGGAAAACATTAAACTTATTAAACTTAAAAAATATATTGGCAAGTGAAAGCTTACTTTAAAATGATTTACCTGTACATGTTTACAGGCTTTTTGGAGACATCAAAACAAATGAAATGGTTATCTGATTAGGATGACGTGTTAGCGTTTACTCATGCAACACTTGGTTTTTCACAGTATTGTAGAATTTCAAACTGAGATTTTCTTGCAGCTCGTTCTCCAAACAGGTAATCAAAGTACTGCACTTTCCGTAAATACTTTTCCCAAGACAAAAGTAAAACCACATGTAGTACTGAGTCACCATCAAGGACAAAAGAAAAACCCTCCAGAGAAAGTCGGAGTTACATAATACACCCGTACGCTAATTTTGGATGCAGATGGATATTAAATACACTTCTCAAAGTACTTCAATGACCACGCTGCCAATCAAAACTTTGATCTCGTTCCTTTAGCAGTACGACTTGTAAACAGCTTAAAATTAATACCACGTGGAAATGCAAACTAATGCAGACATGCTTGTGAACATGCAATTAAGAAGACCCTTGTGCTCCACATAGTGGCTTCTTCTGTATCAGCTGAGAGGCAGAAGGCAGCATTCATATGCAGATAATCTCCCATGTGTGCAAAGAGCAAAGAAGAAAAGGCTTCCCTCTGTGTCAGAACAGACCCACACAATCGCTCACCAGAATGAGACACATGAGCTCACAAAAACAGTGAGCCAGCCAGTCAACAGGTAGGTGGCTGGAGGACTAGCAAAGAGCAAATATCTCCAGCAGATGTGCAGTGTGCACTGGCCTATATTTGAACCCCCAGAGTTGTTAGCGTGATCACGCAATGCTTGTGGGATTAAAAATGGACAGCATATGCAATATTTATCCAATATAAAGGTCTTCAAGGTGCACATGGAAGTGAATAATTCTTCAAAAGTTCTCAAAAAGAGGTACCCAATAAAGATCTATGAATGAAACGTACAAGAAAAGTAAAAACAGGACAATGCAAACCTGTCATTCTGACGGCTGACTTAAATCTTGGGCAGAAATCTGGAAATGGGCCTACCCGTTTTATGTCTGACGCAATACTAAGCCTGCTTGCTGCAGCTGATGGAAGCCGCATCTAGGTCAAACTGAATGCAGTGCGCCGACGAGAAAAGAAGCAAGTGGGGAGAAATGCAATAGAGCTTCTTCTGCAACACAGTGCAAAGCAAACGGCCAAGCTCACGACCAGATGAAGCTCCACAACGGATAAAAACTACTAATATTCTGAAGTTAGAAAAGAGAAACAGAATAAATTTCAAATATAAAACGCTCATTTGTAGTTGCTGCTTTGCCTGCAAACACACTGTCAAACTCTCTCCTCTTACACAACGATGAACGTGAGAGGGCTCAAGATAGAGCAACTGAGCAGGGATCCGGCTTTTGAAGCATAAAGGCGTGAGTCATGATGACCTACATAGGCTGAGAGGAGAGAGCGCGAGAGAAAGAGAAGGGGTGGGGGTGGGAGAGATTCCTTCCGCATATCAAAGTGTTTACTTGGCTCTGCATGCGCCTTCACTCTGGGAGGGAGGGAAGGGAAAAAAGGAAAAGCAAGAGGGGGGTAGATAATGCTAGGATGGAAAAGAAAATGAGAGGACAGGAAAGAGGGAGTTAAATAATACAATGGCTGTCACTGTTATTGCCTCCCTTGATCTCTGCACTTCATGAAGGAAAGTGAAGTCAAAACATTTCTTAAAATTTACCATCCGATGAAAATGCTAAGAAACCCATATCCGAAAAAAAAAAATACACAAATGTTCGACAGTCCCAAAGCAAATACCAATATTAAACCAGCACAGATCATGAACCTGCTGAGACGCAAGCATTGTCTTCTTGGAAACGAAACCCCCCCCCCCCAAAAAAAACAATGCCGATTAATTGTACGTGAAGAAAGTACAGTGTCTCCAAAACAATCTCTGCTAGGATTTGCTATCAAGGAGACTAGCAACATTCCTGTCTGATCAATAAGCACTGCAGAAAGATCCAGTTCCTTTTGAAGCCGAGACACGGATCTGGTTTCCTAATCACCTCCACCACTGCACCCTGTTCCTCCTCCTCCTCTTTTGTCCCTCCCACAGATTTTCCAATACAATGGAGTAGTTTTCACACTGCATGTGGGCCTGAGCTGGGTCAGCCTGTATGGGAGGGGGGGTTGCTACACTGTGAGGCACTGAGGTAAAGCAGAGGAGAACAAGGAAAAGCGGTAACACCGAGGTGAGAGAGCTATCATTCTGGAAAACGGGACAATACAAGTGCCTTGCTTTACAAGTCTGTATCATTTGCAGCAGAAACAGCTTGAAGCTCAGGGACAAGGAAATTTAGCAGTATTTCCTCTCAAGGCATAGTCCAGGACAAAATCTCTGCAGATTAGAATAACTTTAGAGAAAGACACCTTGTTTTTCTTTTAATATTGACATTAAATTACATCGTAATAAATCTTCAAAAATGAAAATACAAGAACCCAAAGGATTGAATGCCATAATAATTCTCCAGTGAAGAGAGGTTGGTCTCGTCGTGCTTAGTTTCCTTTCTTTCAGTTTTATGCTGCATCACTGTTAAATGCTGCCATGGGAGCTCTGCCAAAGAGCTGTAAGACTGCCATCCACAAGAGGATGGCTGCAACCAAAACAAGCAACCACGTCATCTCTGAATACATTTCTGTCCACTGATTCCCTCTCACACTCAAAATTATTTTTGGATATGTTGATATTATAAATACCTGATTGAAATCCTAATAACCTAAACTAAAGATGCGTCTTCAAATGTGGAGAGGATAATTATGGCCTGAGATATAAAAAGAAAAGTAGGGATGGCAGGTTAAAATATAGGGAGGAATAGAGTCTGTGGCTTTGGGACATGTCCACTGTTTAGGAGATTGCCCAAAGAGAGATGAGCTTAAGGTATGGAGGGAGGATAGAAGAGGCAGATGGGGGATGGGATGCAAGGAGGAGGGTAGACGCACTAAAAGGACTGGTGAATTATTGATGAGAGCCCAGCCAGAAGGCTGGCCTTTGGTACTCATGTGCACATGTCCACGCTGAAGGTGCACACAAGCATTTACGTGGAGTTGGATATTGTTACACATTACATCAGCTGCAAAGTCCTCGTCCAGCCACCACCCATAACGTTAGCTTCAACGTAGCCAGTTTGTCCTCTTGTCCCTCTACCTCAGACTGTCCACTGTCCTCCCATATCCATCAAAGACCTCCAGCTTCCCAAAACACACTCTGCGGCTCAGTGCTAGTGGACCATAAACACCACACAGAATGCTTTCTACTAATCAAATAAATTGAATAAATTTGTCTTGAGAGCAAGGCTTGTCAATTTGGAACAAGCCGACCACAAGATCAGAGTTCACACAGAGGCTAAGAGCCACGCAGAGTCCCTCTTCCAACAAAGTCTGTGTACTGGCCAAGCACGCCACAATGTTGCTGGACAAATCCATTCCTCACACACACAAAGGGGGGCGGGAGCCAATCCCAGTGCAACCCCTATTCTCGGCTGTGTGCCTATCTTGATGTGTGTGCATGTGTGAGAATAGAGCGTCGATGTGTGTGTGCGTGAGTGTTATAGGCCCTTTAGAAAATGTTGTGTCTGAGAATGGAGAACGAGGAAGAGCTTAAGACTAAGTGCAGACAAAGAGGTACGGAGAAATGACAAAAACATGGAAAAAAACCGAGAGCGAGAACAATAATTAGGATGTATTGTTTAGTCTGCTTTGCTTTATGCATGAAATGAAGGGAGGAATTTATTTCTTGAAAACATAATGTAGTTGGAAGATCACACTCAATCCCATAAGAGCCTTAGCAGTCGGCTCAGTCATTCGAGAGGCTTCATTCCAGCCAGTGAGGTATGAAACAAGAACATTTTCCCATTTTAACTTTGTTTTGGGGGTAATTTTGTGACGAGATACTCTCCCATCATCTTGGCATGAAATATGGAGGAAACGGCAAAATGAACAAGCATGTTGATAGCTTCTGTGCATAATTATGATTGTGCTAGAACATTAAAAAATAACTGTACATGCAAAGAAGAAGCCAATTAGTTGAGAGAAAATAAAACAAACTTATCAACTCAGGCAAGTTACAGTTTGATCATATAAACACTGCTAATTGAAATAATACAATATTTTTTTTTTTTAGAGAATATAAACAGTATGACTCATATTATGTGTATCTTCACATCAGGACAAGAAATGGCATTAAAATGTCTCGTGCGTTTTGAGGTTTCCCCACACTGTAAACAGCTGCACACAAAGTTGGTGCATAGGCATGTATTTTGGGGGTTTTGTATGTTGAATATACAAGTGGAGCAGTGCTCACTGAACTGAGGAGAGCAAAGCTGAGCTGCATACAGAGCTGCCGAGCTCTGCCTCAACGTTGTTGTTGCCTGTAAAGCTACAGTCTGCCCTTCCCCCATTCCCCTCTCTTCCTCTCTCTCTCTCTCTCTCTCTCTCTCTCTCTCTTTCTCTCTCGCTCTTCCTCCCTGCCTCCCCCTCCCCCTCCCCTCCCCCCTGACTGCGGCAGGCAGGCAAGCAGGGCAGATGGTATCCTAGCAAGCAGAATGACCCTGGTGTTCCTGCCCCTTGTTTTGATCCTGCAGTCCTGATTGTCCAAGCCTAATCCTACACTAGCCAGAGCTGCTGGACCACTGCCAGCCCTCTTATTAAGCACACAAAGGCTTTTCATTCCTAGCTAGGGTGCTAGCTAGCTCATCAGCCTACACACACTACCTCTTGTGCCGTCACTCAGCTCCTTTCCTCCAACCTTTTTTTTTTTTTTTCCTTCTCCTCGCTCCGACTTGCCTCTTCCACTGCTCAGCACTGTGCTCTTTGCTGAGAAAATAGCTTCGGCGACAACCCTGTCTCCATGTCCTCTGCCTCCCTGTATTTATGTTTAGCCCACTTTCAGCTGGTCTACTTTTCCTGCTTATCCAGATATCCATTTGACAATGTTATACACTGGAGGTTATGAGGACTATTACTGTAGTAGTTAAACACTAACTATAGTGGATGATTTATTTAAACTCAGGGAAAGTCGCTCTGAATAACATTAGACATTGAATGTGATCTGAACGAAACGCTTACCATGTATGAAGCGTCAAGCTGAAACTAACAACCAAGTGCAAACAAGGTAGAATAATACCAGCGAGAAAGAC
The DNA here is from genome assembly GCA_900302745.1 of Parablennius parvicornis. Taxonomy (NCBI): domain Eukaryota; kingdom Metazoa; phylum Chordata; class Actinopteri; order Blenniiformes; family Blenniidae; genus Parablennius; species Parablennius parvicornis. The sequence goes on along the minus strand of OMNM01002264.1, from coordinate 5,724 downwards.
TGAGAACAGATATTTCATGGAATTTCTCAGCTAATCGACATGTGTGACTGGGACCAACTTGATATGTGATACAAGGCGAGATTGTTACTGTTCTGCACGAGTGCACTTACGCTAAGCAGGGATTACTGTGGAATAAGTCATATTACAACAATCAGCATGGTTTATCTATTCTGCCACAAATAATACCCCCCCTTCTTCTGCAAATAATGACTTTTATCCTATGTTCACTGTCACTAAACTCAGAAACATAACTGAATGTCGGCAGACAATGTGGCTCAGAAATCATATTAGGTAAAGTCTGGTGAAGTTCATGTGACCAAACAGTGAGGATTAGGGCCTGTGCATTAGTAGGATATAAGGTTCATATATGGACATGATTGGAGTCACTGTGTATTCAGTGCATAAGAGACCAGCTGACCTTTGCCATAAATTCTGCTCGACATACGACACCCTGCAGAACTACCAACTATTATATGCTATTTTTACTAAACATTTGAATGAAATAGGAAGTAGCTTACAAATATAATTGTGATGTGTTTCGATATACAGCAAATATTAGTATTAAACAGCAGAGTAGTAGTGGTGTTACAATATAAAGATACACTACCAGAATCCAAATGAACAATTTGGGACCCCGTCTCAGTTGTTGATGTACATCTTTAAGACGATGTCAATACATTTCTGAAGGAAATTCGTCATTACACTCACACAAACATGTATTGCCAGCATTAGAATTTGGTGGAACATAACCAGATCTTACGATCACGGAAACCTCTGAAGATTGCTGAGACATTGTGTCTCAAGATCTCATTTGTACAATTGATTTAGAGCTCTCGATTCACACTGGAAAAATAATTAATGATCATGTTCGAAACATTTAGGATTATTCACATGGCGCATGAGCTGCTGCAAAGCTAGCTTTGATATCCCAGAAACCCTTGTGCTCAGGTTTCCGAAGATGATGTCAGTTAGTGAAACATGAACAGTTTGATGGCTATAAATTCCGGTTTGTTCGTAGACATATCGACATGTGCAGAAGTGAAACCTTTTATGGAAAGTACATTTAAAAAATTTTTTCCAGTAGATTAACTTTAAGCTATATCCATGGAGGTTATTTCAGCATAGTGCAAACTGCTGCAGTCCCCCTGATAAATGGCTTGCTCACACCATATACTGACATCAAACAAGCTGGAGACTCTCAGTGGGAAAGTGTTCCTAGCATTTGTCTTAGGAATAGTTTACACGATAACGGTTCAAGTGGAGAGGCATTGTTTTTGTGTTTCTGATTCAGAAAAGTTTCACGTTTGCACGGCCAACGTCAGAAAAACTATGTCCATTTACACAGCAGTGGCATGAACACTGAAAACGATGTACTTAACGTGCCAGGCCACGAACTGGCCCTGTTGGTTGTTTTCGTAATGAAAACGCTTACAAGCTAGTCTACAAGCCACCATGATTTCATTTTATAGCTTAACATCCTGTCTATTGATGCAGGTTTCACGAGAGGACATCGCAATTCAAGCACTTTCACAGGTCGGAGGCTGCTGTCTTGATGTAGCTCCAACTAATGGCAGGCGCACTCATGAATAAAACACTATCTAACAAAGATTTCTGGTGTCATTTAGCTGACTAGTAACGCACATCTCTAATACAGAAATATACTAGCTAACAAGTTAAGGTTATTATGTTTTTTTTAACATTGTAGGTGAACCTGAAATAGATGAAAGGTCATACTATAGCTGTGGCAACTATTGCTGTGGCAGTCACAACACATCTGCGACACTTCCATGCATGTATCAGGACAATAGTCCAATTAAAGGTCTTACTTGAGCTACAATGAGCAGTGCATATAAACGTATGGAAGGAACAATACACCATGGCACAACCTGATATGTTTCACTTTGCATGAACCTTTCACAATTCTCCAGTGTTGCAAAAGACAGGGGTGAAGGCCACAACATGAGACTTAAAGCCGTCTTTTATTGAATAATCCCCCTCCTGATACTACAAAAAGTACAATGACTGGTTTTATTGCATTAAAATTCAAGTTGCTACTCGGTTGCTAAATTCAGCACCATTATATTGTGTTGCACATTTCACATTCAATCTTGTGTATGAAAAACACACTTCCATAAATGGGATACAAAACTGTTTTCAGCAGAGAAATAAATGAAAGCATGGAAGATTATAAAAGCAACCATTAATTCAGTGCAACCTCCCAGTGACAGGACTGCAGCTTGTTAAGGGGCTGAATATGTTTTTTTTTTTTTTCCAGAGCGCTTAGCTGTGCACTCTGAAACACTTTCTCATTCTTGCTTCCTCCACTCGCTCCTCTCCCGTCTCTGTGAGCCCAAATCAAAGATTATGACTGAGAATCCTACAGCACGTTGCCTAGCAACCAGAACAAGAAAGCCACACTACATTAGATCACATGAGAACCATGTGCATGCCCATGCACACCCACATAAACATTAATATGGGGGTTTAACGCTTCCCGAGAGTTAACTCTAAAAATGACTGAAAAACAGAAGCATTTCATACAAGGTAAATATCTCTTTTTCAATCCAGTATATGTAGGTCAAACGCAAAAAAAGATTGGAGCAAATGTGAGAATCTTTCAACCGTTTTCTGTGCTGTTAGGAGTGACATCCAATGTTTTCGAGCTTAGCTGTTGTACGTTCTTAGGAGACGGTCATGTCATTTGGCTTTGTTAACTGTTGCACTAAAGCATGTTGCTAAGGTGAAGAGTAACACGGTTGTAAGAACAAAAGAAAGAAAGGCACTCTGAGGTAGACACTCCTTAGTAGGGAGATGGGTCATAAAAGGGCAGTTTTACACATTTACAGCTGCGATGTTTACTCACACAAAAGCCTCAGTGTGCAGTCCGGTTCAGACTCTGTCCGACCAGACGTCACTTACTTTGAGGTCTTTTCGATCCTAACTGTACAGTTTGTTTAACCATTTAGTTGCCAGGATGTTTTTGTCACTGGCTGTGCATTAGGGATTCTCTCGAAGCTTATCAGCATGAACAGGTTGTGTCGATGTAGATGATGTCAGACAGCTCCATCCAGGCTAGCCAAGCCTCTGTACTTAAGAATCCATCAGGCTTAGTGATCAATAGGAATAGTCCCTGGCTTTGTGCTGCAGCTGCCGCATTGCAATAAAAGCCTCTGCTGAGCCTAACCTGGCAAAAGCTACGACTGATAAAAAGGCCTTGCTGGATGACGAGCACACCTTACTCTGTGCATAGTTGACTGTGACACACCATTACTGGAACTTTAATTCACCCATAACTCATTAAACACATTTCAAAAATGTTCTCCAATGGCAAATTATTAAGACACTTTTTCCCATGCATACATGTAAACATGAGAGTTCTTTATGAGTGCTATAACACAGACAGGATCTCAGATAAACGAAACAGATACTGGAGATGGACAAAAACAAACATTTTACTAGTGTCTATGTAATAACTCACATTCCGTGGCTTGCTGTGTAACCTAACTTTCACAAAGCAGAGTTTGGTAGTACAGACAAAAAACAAACACTACAGCAGTGTTTGTTTTTGTTCTTAAGCCATTTCAACAGTGATGATGTGGTGACCATTATTCTTGCACAGAGTAGTAGATAGACTTATAAATGACTACTATTACTGTAGCGCCGCCATTGAGACCAGGAAGTGATAGCACTTTTGCTATCTAGTGTAATATCCGATGTGAAAGACATATCAAGTCCCAGATAATGGTGCATTTTTATTTCTCATCAATAGTGCAACCAAAAACTTGCAATTAACCCAAAACACGGATCACATTTTCTGCTGAATGAGTAACGTGTAACCGCAGCTTATTGTGTGGTGCTTTAGGTGAACCATGTGAACACAAGGCATTGAATATATGACTGCTGCTTCCAAGCCTTGCAGGTTTTCATTTTCCATCCTGTTTGCCTCTCCTTGCATCCACAAACTGGTGACATCATCACCACTCCAAAGTACTGCTCTATATTTAGCCGCTCACACCCCTGCTGTGCCTCACTACTCTGTCAATGCTTTGGCCCAGCTCAATCTTGCACCCCTCTATCCCTCAAATGGTTTATCTCTTCATGTTAGCTGAGGAGGTGGGGTTGAAAGGTGCTTTCTTCTTTCAAAAAAAAAAAAAAAAAGCAATAAGGGGGAAGGAACAGCGCAAGAGAAGGGATTGTCTACAAAGGAATTGAAAGGAGATAAAAAGGAAGATGCTCATTGAAAAAGACAGAGAGGAAGGCTTAGAGAATCAAGCAGGGTGGTGTGAATAGCCATGCTGAAAAGCAGCGTCTCCATAAAGTCTCTGCGAAAACAGCTCACGTGTTGCCTCGTTACGCCACACTGTCATAATGTGTGTCGCCACACTCACATTTAAAAAAAAACAAAACACACACACACACACACACACACACACAGGAAAATAAGCCCCACAGAGCTCTGCAATACCAGACTGCACTCTTATACTGCTGCTCAACGGTACATAGTAAAAGACTGTGTGTGGGAGAGGAATTGGGGGAGGGTGCAATGTGTCTGTGACTGGCATTTCAAACATCCTCCCTGCACAAAATAACATCCTGGGAAGATAATCTGCGAGCGTGTGACAATTTATTCAAGCTCACGTTTCTGCAGTGTGTGAAAGCCAGTGAGCGGTAGAGGGGAAGTGCAGGAGACCAATTGGTGCATTTGTTGCTTCCTTCTGCCACGAGATGCTCAACCAACCACACAGAAAGACAACGGTGCAAAGCTTTATCGCATTTGCTCCAAAACATTTAGAGACAAATACCATCATTTCAACATTTGTTAATTTTGCTACACAATTATTTTTTTGATACATGCGCTGATGGTCAAACAGAAGAATATAGCTTTTCCAGATCATCAAGAATCGATGAGCGAAACACTTGATTGTAAATCAGCATAGAGGATTACACCTGTTGTTATTTACCTTTTACTATTTTGACATTATTTACACATATTGGCAAAATCACACAAATTATATAAATTAAAATATGTTCACAAAGATTTTTTTTGGCCTAAATTATCTTCTATGTATGTTATACATTGGGAAATGGTTTGTTTGCACAGTTGAGGATCTGGCAAATTAATCTGACAAATTTATGTAAATAGTGATTTTAATACAATTAAATTGAGATTTATATTTATTTATATGTATAATATTTTTGCCACATTTTACCACATCAATAACCAAGAATATAATACATAAACCATTGAATGATTGAAATACAGGAGAGTTGTTCTGAATGATCTTGGAATCAAGACTGGTCAGCAATATCCTTCGTTAAGCTGCACTGTGACAAGCAGAGCAGCGAGAGAGGTCCCCCTTAACACAAAATACTGGTATTCACACTGACATAAAGGAAAAGCAGCTGGTCAGCAGCCATATTCTACCCTCAACAGCTGTCAGCCATCGTTACTGGCTACCATGACGATTCATTTATACAACTGCTGGGGGTGTTTAAAACCATGCCAACAGGCATAAGACCTGCTGGCTGGTTTTCAGACAATTTCTGTTGGGGAGTGAAAACAGTGGCCGGTTAATTGGCAGCAAGTGGGGTGTAGCTCAGAGGTTTAGCTGGTCTTGTTAATGTCAAGCTGAGCAAAGTACTGGAAAGTTCTTTAGTCCTAAGACGACTGGATCTTGTTGTTCACGTCTCTTAACGGTAGCCTCTAACCAAAGGAGCCCTTTT
>OMNM01002263.1:936-12086 GCA_900302745.1 Parablennius parvicornis | reverse complement strand
TACTTTCTGGTGACACGTAGGATTGTTCCTCCTTCACTTCAGCTGACATCAAGCTGCTGTATGTTGAGTGAACTGTATCAGACTCTGTGTCCTGATGTAACTGTGTGAGCAGTCTGCTCTGCTGCTGCAGGTTAAACATTCACGCTCACATACACAAAGTGTAATGATTACTCTACTCAGACATGCAAGGACAAAATTCAACCCTCTGCTAAAATAAAATGCACGTCAAGAGTCAAATATTTCTCTCTGAAAAAGGAAAAGTTGCTACAAAATTATGTTTTTATTGTTATGGCTGTTAAATAGAGGCACTGCAAAGGTTGTAATTGTGGAAAAGGTCAATGAAAAGTTGTTTTGATTATAACAGTATATTAAAAATAAGCTCTGCTATATTAAAAGTAATTGTCAGACATAAATCAGACAATATCAAAGCCCGAAGGTTGTGAGTTTAAATGCTGGCCAGGCCTTTCTATGTGGAGTTTTCATGTTCTCCCTGTGTCTCTCTCCCAGTTTCCTCCCACAGTCCAAAAACATGCATGTTAGGTTAATTGGTGACCCTAACTTTCTACTAACTGTGGATGTGAGTGTGTGTGTGGTTGTCTGTCTCTGTGTGTTTGTCCTTTGATGGACTGGATGTACTCATCCATAGTTATTGGGTGCTGGAACATGCAAACCTGAACGGATTAAAGCAGTAGAGAAGATGGACTGACATTTAAAAGACATCTTTGAGTACACTTTGAGGCCAGACCAAGTGTCGTCTTCTTTTGATAATTTAAATATGATTAGCTTGTCATACAAAATAGATTAGAAATGCTTTATTATTATTACTTTCTATTATTGTTATGTTATTTGAGATAAAAAGAATAATTCCCTCGAGTATAAAACCTATTTGTTACATTGTGACTTTCTAACCTTTCATAAGTTCTGAGTTTATCTACTTGTGATTATTTACAGTCTGAGAGGCTCCTCTAACAAAAGGCTTGCGATATCGTCTCTGCCTTTTGCAGTGAACAAAAATGTTGCTTCACTAACATCGGTTAATTCAGTAGTTTTACAGTAATAAAGGTACAATGAAATGAGATTTTAGTAAGCAAAGCATTTTGACAGCAACCGGAAGAGACTTTTTACGTCTCGGGCTCTGATTGGCTGCCTCGCAGCTCGCGGCCTGCTACGTGAGCCCAGCTAGCCACCTGCTAACTCTCTCTCCGCCTGAGTAAACACTCAACATTAGCGGCCAACATTTCAGACAAACTCACATGGAACTTGTTGAAGAACATTTCTGGAAACAGGACGAGGTTCCTGAAGTCCACCAGCCCCAGTTTCCCCACAAGCGGGACCGCGATGGAGGCGGCAAACCAGTACCGGGTGATGAACGGGATGCTTCGGAACCACTCCCCGATGTCTGACATCTTTCCATAGAGTTACGACCACAACTAGAACGAAACGAATCAAAAGGTCGTCTGTGTAACTTGAGCTGGAATCCCCTCTGAGCTGTGAGCTCCTGTCGTTTTTATCAGACCTGCTGCACCAAGTTTACATGACGTGGCTAGTCACACAGCTAGCTTCATGAATGAGCACGTCACTGCGGTCACAGCAAAACTTCCGGTCCCTTATTTCAAAGTAAACACTTGATATATGGGCGTCACATAAGCAGTCTGATCTCAAGTGAATAATTATATATATTTTGATCTATAAATGACTAGAACTCTGTATCTCTGTCTTTGTTTTAGTGCAATAATAGAATAGAATAGAATGGAATAGACATGCCCCTGCTTGTAACATGAAATATATTTAATCCAATGTTAAAATATAAACAAAATGTGAACAGCAAACTTGGACATAGCAAAATCAAATGGGTGCAATTAAAGAAGTGTTGCACCAAAACAATGTTCGGGGTGTCTGGAATTTATTCAACATATCCAAACTAATTTTTTTTGCAGTTGCACAATAACTGAGTCCTGCTGTAAGCCTTGACAAAAGTATGTGATGTAATATAAATGTTGAGTGATGTAGGTATTGTGTGGTTTGCAAGTTTGATCTGCTGGTGATACAGACTTCCAAACCCTTGCATAAAACAACTTGCTCCTGTTTGATTAGAAAGTGTAATGTGATTGCCAGGATCCCATGATGGCACAATTACAAACAAATGTAAATTACTTCACAGTGACACGTGGAGAACCTGAGCAAATCAGAACCATTACTTTCTATCAGTCGTTCCTACAACAAAGGACACAAACAGTAGATATGAATGTGAATAGGTGCATGTGACAAAAACAACAGGTTTGGTGCCATTTTAACGCGTTTTCAAAATGCATTCTTGTTCACTCTCTTACTCTGAAGGAAGCTGTTTATGCCGGAAATAGTTTTATTCTCAAGCCATACATTTTTCCTGTTTTACTTTTAAATTTGCAACACTTCCTCCGAAATTTGCAAAAGTCCTGCTTGACCATCCAGAGACAGCCACCAACACAAGGGGGCGTGCCAGAGACAGAGGACTATTTACATATCTTCATTCAATGTATGGCCCTGTGGTTAAAGAGGGAGATACCTTGTTTACATTTTAAATAATGCAGTAAAATACATATTATTTAGAACACATCCTGTTATTTCTGCATATGAATTACTAAATTTAAGACTTGACACATTGAGAATATAATGATGATAAACATGTAGTTATTGCTTTATAGAATAAATAATCTGGAGATAAACTGTAAAATATAGGCTTTGTCAACACAGAAATGTACATAGTTACCCTCACCTTACACATCAGCTTAAATCTCTGCACTGAGTCCTCTCCAGAATCTCACTTCTTGCCTATCAAGAAGTCTTAAATACATTTCAGATTTACTAGTAAAATGTGAATAATCCAGACTCATTAGTTGCTCACCAAGAGGTTTATTACTAAGTGTTCCTAGAATCAGAAGAAACAATGTGAAGCAGCTCTTAGTTCCTACGCTCCTTACTTGCTTGAATTCCTGCTGACACACACTTCTTTTGAATTAGGACTTAAAACAGTTAAGTTGCTCCGCTTTCCACTTTTAGACTTTACTTATTGTATTACCTTTAATGTGATAAGGTTTTTACTTTATTCATTCTTCTTTTTAGGCCTTTCTTAATCACCTTTTTATGATTTTCATAATTCTAATATCTTCCTTGATAACCTTGTTTTAATGTATTTCATTTAGGTCACTATGAAATGCTGGGAATTGCCTTGTGCTCTAGAAATACATTTCCCTGCCTTAAAATTAAAAACAAAAGCACATGAATGAGATTAAATTTGCTGGAGGGTGTATCGTTGGATACAGCTTGTATTGTAGTTACATTTGTAGTTTGTATGAGATCTTGCTTCCTTGCGCACATTTATTCATCTATTTTAGTTTGATGTAAAGCGAACGAACGTTTATGGACAACTATTGTGGAAAACTATTAACTAACAGAAAACAGACAGATGATGGTGAAAAGTCAGCGTCATTTACCCTCTGAACTACATTTCCCATGATGCATCACGTCTCCTGCGTCATCTTTCTGCTCTTCAAAACAAATTAAAAAAAATCTTCCAAAACAGTACTTTTTTTACAGGATGTTCATTACATTTTTTGAGTGCAGCCGAAGTGTACATGTCTCAAAACTTTCATAGTATTCCCACGCGCGTTTTGTATTTGTCATGTGTAACGAAATACCGTGGATATTTTAAATTTGGCGCTGTTTGTACCGCCGGTAATGAGCTAAGATGGGTGTTTCGGAGAAACTGGTTTCCTTGTTAATTGGTGACCAACTTCCTTTAGCGTTCGTTGTTACGGCTTGTAATAGCAGATGGTAACGATCCGACAGAAACCTCCGATTATCATGTTAAACACACGCCGTTTAGATGTATTTACTTTAAATATTGAAATGTCGTACCTTTAGGAAATCTCTTTTTAACATCGGCTGTCACAAGCAGCAGCGACGGCCACTAAAGGAAGTTGGTCACCACTTAACAAGGAAACCTGTTAACCCAAAACACCGGCTAACCTGTTAGCTGGAGCTCCTGTAATCTGATGAGCCAGTAACAATAAGTTAAGTAAAAAGCTCTACTTTACAGTTTTAGCCTTGATGTTTAATACATTTCAGTAGAAATGGAGGTGACAGACATTGGGAACAAAGAGGAGGGGAAAGTGTGGCACCGAAAACCAACACCAGGGAAAAGGTTGGTGTTCAGAATGTTGTTAATCTGGAGTTTTCCCGAAAAGCTAATGTCATATGACACATATACCTGTTCACCTTTTTCTGTAACATCAAGATTTAACTGTGTTTTCCTGTCAGTGCTTTGATAAAATTGTGATTATTATTAGGTGATATGCACTAATAAGCATCAAGTGAAGTAGTTGAGTTGTTTTAGTGTTGTGAGGATGTTTGCTTTTATTCCCTTTATGAGCAATGATCAGTTTCTTTAGTTTATTTAGTAAAATAATGAGCATAATGCTTTAAAGTAGTGTTATTGATATAATGAGAGTCTAATACCTGGTTCATGTGTGTCTATTTTGAATTTGTTTTTGACTCATAAAAACATGTCAACAATCTTTTTTGATGTTTAACTGAAGAAGTCATTGTGCTGCTGTCTCTAATGTCCTGTGTTTACACCATACTCTTCTCCAAAAATGTAGATTGTTTTGTTATCTTATACCCAGTGTAATGTGTAAACACATAATGTGTCAACACTATTGAGAATTATACAGCAGCGTTCCTAAATACATGTACAGATTAACATCCCACTGTCAAGCCTCATTGAAGCTGTTATTGAGAACAGCTTTTTAGATCACAAATACCTTTAATTTGTCCCTGATCTAAATCCTGGATTAGTCACATGGTTTACTGTTGCTAAAACAGTAACACAAACCTTCTTATAATATAGCATTCCACTGTTTCCTAATTTCTCCTGCCACTAGGGAGCAGCCACGATTCATTCAGTGTCACTCGTCATCCTGGAGTCCCAGTAATGTGAAATGTTTGTGATCTTCAGTGTTTTAGCAACAGTGGTCCGCACTGTTCAGCAGGCCAAGACGGTGCGTTTCCTCCAAGTGGCCTTTGACACCACTGGAGACACTTTCCTCGCTGGAGATCATCATGGGAACATTTACGTCTTCGACATCAGTCGCAACAGGTGACTTGGATTATGGAAATCACACGGACATGCACTTTTAATCATGTAGAATTTCATTCTTTGCTTCAGATTAACGTGATGTGTCCAGCAAAATCTCACATTTCCCTGATCATGTCTTGTCCTGTGTCTGTTACTTGTGGCAGATTTCGTCTGGTGCAGAAGACCGGCCAGGCTTGCACTGCTGTCACCTTCAGCCTCCGCAGGACCACGGAGTTCCTCGTGGCTTTGGCTGATTACACTATCAAATGTTTCGACAAGGGTACGATAAACACGTTCATGTAAAATGTTCAGCTGTGTCTGTAACTGATTTAAAGTCTGTCAGTTTCTGTCTGTCACTCCCCACCTCACTAACTATGAATACGCTCTGATCACGCAGACACAAAGCAGCTGGTCAGTTGGATGCGAGGTCACGAGGGAGCGGTTTCGTCCATCTCTGTTCACAGCTCCGGCCGCTACGCCATCACCACTTCGTCAGACGCGGCTCAGCTCTGGGATCTGGATACTTTCCAGAGGAAGAGGAAACTCAACATCAAACAGTCCGTGGGCATACAGAAGGTAAGCACATTCTCTTTTCCGAACACACTCTGCTACCTGATGAGAGTCCTTTCTCGAGCTTGAGAGCCCTTTCATAGTTTATTTCTCATGACTTAACTTTTTGGTGTTTTGGTTGTAGGTGTTTTTCCTGCCTCTCAGCAACACCATCCTCAGCTGTTTCAGCGACGACTCCATCTTCGCGTGGGAGAGCGACACGCTTTTCTGCAAATACCAGCTTCCTGTTCCCGACGGTGGGCCCAGAATCTCCTATAAGGCCTTTGCTGTCACACGGTGAGTCTCTGACATCGCAGGCATTGTGTTACCGGTCCAACATATGTCAACGTTTTTTAAGGAGCAATGGGAACTCAGGAGTGTTTAACCGACGTTCACACACGTTTGTTGTGTCTGGCAGTGACGGTAAAAGCCTGGTGACAGGCGGCCGCTCCAACTTGCTGCACCTTTGGTGTTTGGACAGCAAGCAGCTGATCCGGGTGATTCAAATGCCCACTCAGGTTCGAACCGTCAGGCAGCTGGAGTTCCTGCCAGACAGCTTCGATGGAGGAGCCAGCCAGGTAATAACAGCCAGTAATAACTTTATCTAGTCGTCTTGATTTGTTTTTTTACCTGTCCATTTGATATTTCACTTTAGTTGTCTTTTTGTTTTGTATGCATTTATTCTGTCACCTGTACATGACTTTGATTTTACTGTTCGTCTCCGTAGACGCTCGGAGTGTTGAGCCAGGACGGCGTGATGCGCTTCATCAACATACACACCTGCAAACTTCTCTTCCACATGGGCTCCCACGACGACGCCATCACCGCCGTGGCCGTCAGCCCGACCGGCCGCCACATCGTGGCCATCATGGACAACGGCAGCATCAACATCTACAGCGTCCACAATCTCACGCAGGAGCTGAACAAGGTGGCTGGCGGTTCCTCAAACGTGTTGAGTCAGCTGGCGATGTGATCAGTTGACGGTATTTTGCGTTTGTGTCTCTCTCACAGCCTCCTCCCTCCAAGGTGGCTGTAGTGTCGGAGAACAAAGCCGGCCAGGATTATTCAAACCTGAAGGTCAAAGTCAAGTCAGATGCTCAGAAAGCAGGGAAGAGCTCGGGAAGACGAACCCAGGTGAAGATCCTGAGACCGCCGGCAGTGGAGGATAAAGAGGTACATTGAAAAGAGTTCTCATCCCTTCATTTTCTCTAGCAGTGGCTGCGTTTTCAACAATTTTATTCAGATTTAGTGGCAATAAAAGGTATTAGTAGTCGTAGTTTGTTCAGTCAACCGAATACGTGATGCAACAAAACAGAAAAGGAAAACAACAAAACATTTCTGTCAACTTATTTTTGTCAATCCATATTTTATTAACATCCTTCTTATGATTTCTGAGCAAACGGTTTAGGCTGAAGTTAATCAACCTATTTTGCCTAACCCTGTATACAATACAAGTAAACTTCTACAATTAATTCTCAGAACTGATTCCAGTATAATTGATGGCCATTTCAGAGGAGACTTGTTTTATCTTTGCCATTCCTGGAAAAGAAAAACTAATTTAAATTGTACTTCAAGAGAACACAGTGAATTTTAAGTTTGTGATTCCTGAGTTCGATATTTTTCAAAAATAGTGAGCTTAAATCGCCTTTTAAACGTTTTAAGCGTTGATTTTTAAAAATTGTCATCCACGTTATAAACAAATCCCTTTTACAGGTGAAGATATCGCGCTTGTTTCTGAATTGTTTCATGGCTTCATTCATTCCCGTCACTCGTCAGACTCGTCAAGTTGATGAATGAAGCCACTGGGATAAACCCCAAGACATCTTCCAGGTGATTGATTTGACTCTCGGTGAGTTTTCACCTGCTCTGTTTGAACAGAATGAGCTCCCGGATGGTCTGAACAAGAAGAGGCTGGTGGATCTGCTCAAGGCCTTTGGAGAATATCCCGCTAAGTACAGGTGGGAGTCGTTGTCACGCTTTCGAAGTTTCACTCATGAACGGGATGTCTGAGAACCGAACGGCGCGTCGTTCTGTGTTCCAGGATGTTTGTGTGGCGGTCTCTGCTGTGTCTCCCGGAGAACCACGCCGCTTACAGCAGCCTGACAGACAAAGGTCTGCACTCGGCCTTCCTCGCCCTACAGGACAAATACCCCATCAAGAGTCACAAACTGCAGCGTGGACTGCAGAGGTATTCCCTCTCATGAGCAAATAACACTTTCAAAGTGACTTTTTGTTTAACGCCTCAGTTATCTTTGTCGTCTGCAGAGTTTTGTCTGCCTTGGCTCACTGGGCGGCCATCTTTGGAGAGGTGGAGTTCCTTCCTCTGCTGGCGTTTCCTTTTGTCAAACTCTTCCAGAATAATCCCATGCTCTGCTTTGAGGTGGTGGCCACTGTCGTAGGTACGCTGCTCCGTCATAACTTTGTTGTATTTATGTTTTTGAAATACAAATGATAAAAATATTTGAGCAATGTTGGAATACCAACTATTCCAGTGTCATGAATTACTTGCATTTTAGTCACAACTAACAACAATGTTTTCCATGAAAGTGTGTACTTTTGTGTTTTCACCCACATCAGTGAAGGAGCAGATTTACTGGCCAAGTCACAGACAGAGCAGCTAGGAACTCAGCTAACATCACGGCCAACACTTAAACTCAGTAGAAGACTTTTCTTTTCATTTTGCGCTCTGAAAAATCACCAAGACGAAGGCAAAGCACCGATATCCTAAACATTTAGCTAATTTATCAACACCCTGAGGAGCCAATTTAAGCCACGCGTGTCGCTTTCCACATGACGCACCACAAACCCATAATGTAAAAAAAGAAAAGGCATATTGCTTTTCTTTTAGAAAACTTTTTGTGACAGATATTTGTTATAATTTAACTGATTCATGGATTTTTCAATGGTGTTTCTCTGTGTTGGTTTTATCCCTAATTTGCTATTTCATATCTATACAGTCAGTGAAAGAATGAACTGAGTAAATTATGTTTCCAGGAACTGTGGATTCATATTTAAGATCCCAAAACACAAATACAATACAATTATCTACAGCGATCTAAAGCGATTATTGCCATGCCAATCAATCTGATCACGCATCAGGCATCACGTATCCTTCTGTTGACTTGAATCTCTGTTTGTGCAGTGAACTGGTGTCAGCACTGGTTCGAGTATTTCCCCAACCCTCCTCTGAACATCCTGAGCATGGCGGAGAACGTTCTGGCTCATCATGACAAGGAGCTGCTGCAGCACCTGGTGGACTGCGGCATCACTTCACAGGTGACACACACACACACACATGCAGAGTTAAAAACACTGGAAAACTGCACGTTTGAATGCCGTCTGTCCTCATGTTACCTTTGCACCGTCTGTCGCAGCTCTACGTGTGGCCTCTGCTGGAGACGTTGTTCTCCGAGGTTCTGACCCGTGACGAGTGGCTCAGACTGTTTGACAACGTCTTCTCCAACCACCCGTCCTTCCTGCTCGTGTGCTGCGTGGCCTACGTCGTCTGCAGCCGGGAGCCTCTGCTGCTCTGCTCACAGAAGCAAGACTTTGAGGTAGCTGCCTCGCTCTCTTCTGCTCCGTTTGTCTCGTCCCACCTGAAACAACTTCAGCGTCGCTTCCTTCTGTCTCACTTTCTTTCCCTTCAGTATTTCTTTCACCACCGGAACAACCTGGACGTGGCGGCGATGATGAAGGAGGCCTACCGACTCATGGGCAGCACGCCGGCAGACATCCATCCCAGAAACTTGCTCTCTGACTTCACACCACTGACCAGAGGCCAGTATCCAGTTTTCAACCATTACCCAGAATTCATAGTGGAATACCAGAGCCGGGAAAGAGAGAGGATACGACTGCAGGAGATGGAGTATCTCAGAGAGAGGTAGGATTAGAGATCAGTCTCAATAAGATGAGGAGGAACTCCCAATAAAACGGAGTGTGTGTGTTGTCTTCAGACAGGAGGTGTCGGCGCTGCGTGCAGATTTTGTGCGTCGCCGAGCTGAAGAGGAGGCTTATTTTGCACAACAGGTAGATCTTCTCCTTTGAACTAGCAACCAGACTGAATAATGTATTTAAGAAGACGCCTTTACGAGCAGTTTGCTCCGATTGGATCGCAGGAGCAGCTGCAGAAAGCAGAGGAGCAGCGCAGGAACATCCTGGCACAAGAGGAGGAAAAACTGACCGAGCAGAGGACCAAGTAAACGCGGCATCTGTAAATCTTGTGACTGATCGAAAGGATTTGGGTCGTGACTCTGCTGGTTCTCGTACAGGTTGGCAGCCATGAAGAGAGAGCTGAAGGTGAAGGAGCTGCAGATGCTGGATGCAACAAGAAGACGCTTTCTCAAACACCAGCAGGACCTGAGGGCGTCACAGATTCAGCGACTGGAGCAGGACATCAGCAGAAAGGTGAAATAACATTGAGTAAATTTAAAGTAAAGTAAAGAAGCACTTAGAATGGAAGCTAAAGCGACACTACAAGTTTTCAAGATGACTAAAGATTCCTCATCTCAATGAAACATAACAACAATCATAGTTTATCAATCCACAATGCTTTTATGTCTTCGTTGATATTGTATGATAACTGGCAGTTTTGTCCTGAAGTTTTAAAGCCGTGAACTGTTGCAGATGGATCTCCGTGAACAAGAAACTGCTGCGGCAGTCCAGGATCTCGAGGTCCGACAGATGGAGCTCGAAGTTCAGAGGAAGCGACTTGAGCAGGTGATAAAATCCTTCCTGCTTCCTGCTGCATCATGGCTGCCTCTCCGTCTCCCGGTTGATCACTGACTTTCAGCTTTTTAAAGCTTTGATTAAATATTATTTTATTTTATTATTTTATTCAGCCACCATAGGAGATGTGATGAATTGAAATTGTTGTACCTGTTTTGTACTGTTAACGGTCTTTGGGATGATTGGATTTATGTAGATTTTCACGTCTTCTGAATTTTCAGAAAATTTGGAATTAGTGTGTTTTTCTGGTCCCTTTCCACGATAACTTCAATCGTCAGTATCAGACTTGTCTTCAGTTTTAGTGTGTTTTGGAATAAGCTCTTCTGGTTGTTCTGTAGAAATATTTGATGTGTCAGATTCTGTCAGTGATGATACGATGACATTATAAGTGTTAATGTCCCACTCTTCCTCCACGCCTGCTGCCTCAGCACTTATTGAAAGAGCAGGAGCGTGTGGAGCAGGTGGTTGAGAAGGAGGTGGAAACGAGAATGAAGGAGGCAGAAAGAGCGGACGGGAGCTACACGGAGCTGCTGTACGGCGCCGAGACAAACATGCAGGTCAGTCACTCATCAACAAATAGCTTTACATTCTTTTGTTAAACCAGGCGGGTGTACGAAGAGGAAGGTTTCTGGTTGGGATCTTTCCATCTTCTTTCTGCTGAACTTCATGTCGAATTCTGTCCCACAGGCCCTGGAGGAGTCCCTGGCGGAGGCGTGCCAGCTGGGCTTGGACGCAGACTGGCGGAGGGAGGTGGCGGCGT
>OMNM01002260.1:0-11199 GCA_900302745.1 Parablennius parvicornis | reverse complement strand
CGATAATCTTTGTTTTTGACCTGAAAGCTGCTGCAGTACAACTACAAACTTTTTAATTTCTACTTGGCAAGTATTGAGAGTTTATGCATAAGCAATTACTGTTTAGCAACTGAACATGGAAGTAATTCTCTGGGTAATTTCAAGGGAGATTTAAAAACAAAAAGGTCTGCTTCAGTTGGCGGCTGGTGGTAAGATTTTCCCCGTCGGCTGGCATTTTGCTGTTCGCGAACAGGACTGGGATAACACCATGTGGGAGCTGCTTCCCAGTGTTTGAGACCAACGGCAACCACAGCAGCCAGCTTCGCTTCGAGCTTCCAACACTTGACACTGGCGTAACTGCTGATACTTAAACATTTGCTATGTTTAAAAAACAAAGAGCCATGACGTTCATATTCATATATGCTAAGCTATTCAATGACGAGTCAGACAAAGGCAGAAGAGACTGAAGGTTGCAATCTGCTCTGAATCCCAGCACATCTTAATTTCATTAAAGATCAGAGAATACCCCACATGAACTGAAGAGTCACAGGAACACACACACACACAGACACACATACACACACACACAGATACCTAGACCAAGTGGTTCTTAGTTAATTAGGGGATCAAGTCATTAGGAGGGAGTTAAATAAGGGACACATTGTCCTCCTATTGTGTGTCACCTGAGGTTTCAGCAGTAATCCTCCGACTGGAGCCGGTAAACAATTGCTGCTATCACAGTTGGTGAGACAGCCTCAGACCCAGATGGGAAGTGGAGTAATCGCAGGAAGAGACTCAACCAATCAGTGGCTTAGGCAGGGTGATATGACTGCAAATAATTCATGGAACCCACAAGCGTTAGTCATGTTTGGGCATTTGATTAAGTCTTTTCACACACTGTACATCTACAGCAGGATTTGGAGTTGTATGTTCAGGAATGCGCTTTTCATACCCAGTCTACAACAGGTAGACCGATGAGGTACAACAGGTAGAGCCAAATGAGCCATGTTTTCTGCTTTCTGCCAAATATAATTCAATCTGTTTATACAAAAGATGTAAAGATCTTTAACTTGTCACAAGCATAATTATGGACATTATAACATGTAGTATGTGTTTTGCACCTACTCCAGAACTAAACACACAATACTGCTCTCTCCACCACCCTGACAGCAACAGCAGCAGGAACAGTCTTTGGCTGGGGTGGATAAGCTCACTCACAATCCTCCTGACCTTTAACCTTTAGGCTGTATAACCTGAAAAATTAATATGACTCATAAATGTGTACATACGTACAAAAAACAGTTTATTATGCTGCGTATGTACCAAAAAACGGTTTATTATGCTGAACTTACCAAGGCCCAGTTTACACAACAATGTTTCAAGTGAAAGTTAATTTTTTTGTTTGATTGTTGATTGTTGATTGGTTTTCGTTTTGGGAAAGAAAGGTTTGCTCAATAATGTTTTGAAAACGGGTGTCTGTTTACAAGGAAACTGAAAACTATCGAGTTTTCATATTGGCTCACAACTTAGTTGTTTTTGCAATGAAACCACACACACATACAGCAGAGAACAATGCACAACAAGGTTTTCAAAAATTCTACCTTGGTAGCCGTTCTCAAAAAGTTGTGTCTTCAGACGCTCTCAGCACCATTGTCGTGTAAACAAACACTCGAAAAAAAGTTTTCGTTTTTATTTATATATATATATTGTGTAAACAAGACCTGGGACAACATCTATGGCCAGGATGAGTGGTCTTCACCATACATCGAGCAGAGATTTTGAAAAGAAGAAATTTAGCTTATAAGGTTGGGATTGTTGGAATTAAGAGACAAATCCTCTCGAGACAACGAAAATGGAGAGACATTGGTCTAACAATTTAGGAAACTGCCAAACCTTGAATAACAGTTAGAAAGTGAGTTTTCAGATAAAACCATTGGATTACCAACACTCATAGAATACAATAAAATATGTCATTGCATGTCATAACATTTGATAATGTGTTGCAATCCCCCAATCTGCTCCAATATGCCATTTATAATGTGGCTACCACCCACACCTGTGCTTTGATTTACACTAACATAAGTTATACAAGCAAGGTCAGAACTGTCCTTCTATTATTTTATAGCTCCATTAAATCAAGCCTCGCCACACCTCAGCATTCCTCACCTTCACTTCTGTAAAAACTTTTTTTTTTTTTTTTTTTATTGCTCATTCACTGAAAATTATATTAAAATTCATCAGGTCGTAGCCGTTAGAAGTGAGCCACTAGCTTGAGAAAGGAAAATCCATTTCAAAGCATTCCTTGCTAAAACAAACGATGTTGAGGTGTCACGGTTCTGTGGCGGAATGGAAACGATGAGGCAGTTCTGGTACGGAATAGGAATCTGGTGGTGCCGGCCACAAAGTCTTTCCAAAGCCGTGAGGAGGAGAATAAATGCTATCTTGTTTACTCTGAGCAATAAACTGCTGAGAATCTTAATGTGGCCAAAAAGTGTCCGAATAAACAACGTCCACTGTAGCTGCTGGCCAGTCTGAATTCAGCTAATGATAAGTTTGATTACACACAATGATTGGGCATCTCTGAACACTTGTGGATCCTAAAAAGTCAAGGTGGAGTGTTGTGTTGGATTGGTATATAAACCTTTACCAATTTATTTTTTTTTAAGAAATCCCAGCAGTAGTGTTTCACAAACAAAGTTTTTTTTGGTCATTTTTCCTTGTAATTTTGCTTGTGCCTTCTGTCCTGTGGCTACCAAATATGAAATGAAGCTGGAATGACCTCTCACATTACCAATCAATACAGAAATTAGTTCTGATAAGACTGATATTTTGGAAGTAAAGTGAATGAAATTAAAACAATATCGAAAGGAAGTTTGAATGCTGAGCCATTTATCCACCTTTAGAATCAATTGGAAAACTTTGGCATCTAAAATCTCCCTTCTACTTTAGCTGTGTTATCATTATTGATTTTCCATTCAAACAAACACTGGATAGGTTGTAAACGTGAAGTAATTATTGCTTTTAACACAGTTTGCAGTGTTACAAAACCAACAGACATGGAACTCCAGCTCAGTTCAGTTCTTTGTTTTTTCCCCAGTTCTTCATTGCAGAGCAGTTTGTTCCTTGATTTATTGAAGATTTGACATTCGGCTGTCCGCTGCATTCCGAAACATCAGCGGTGAAAGCACCGAGACCAAACCCAAACCTTCAAGTTGTTCTTCCTCAAACTAAAGCTAGGAGTTGAAAGATGCTCGGTCACTCCACAAAGCTCAGGGGAATTCAGGATTTTCACAAGAAGGAGTTGTTTTTTTGTTTGTTTGTTTGTTTTTTATCCATGTTACTCATACCACCTGTGTGTGTTCATCACTGTTGCTTTTGCTCATTTGTCAGATTTATTTTTTCAACCTGTTTAATGTCCCTCACTGCCCACAGGGCACCTTGAAATATCTCTTGACTTTTTTCCTAGTTTCCATTTTGCTTGTTCCAAAGTTCACTTAATTTTTTCAACTCATTGAAAGTGGATGTAGGAAATACTTTAAACCAAATCTGTTGGTTTTAGGATATTGTGCATTTTGTCACTCATATCAGAGTTTCATGATGCACCTGAACTCATCACTCTTGTATTGGCCACATGAAGCTCGTTAACCTGCAAAATTCCATAAATTAGCTGCGTCATTGTTTAAGTCATAAGGTTCAAAGTACCGGTGTATAGTCCGGAAATCACGGTAGATTGGTGTTTATGTTGCCCATACTAACACATTTTTGTTGTTGGCGCATTGAAGAATATATATTTTAAGGACCTGGTACGTATTCTCATCACAATATACAAACTGCATTTGCATACTTGAGCAAAGAAATCAAGTCAGGCAGTCATATAAAGTTTTCACTTTCCTGTGAACAATGAACATTTAATGACTAATACTTTAGGAATGTGTTGTGTTATGTAATAGATTTCAATTAAAAACAACCCTTTTAGTAAACACAAAACTCCGTTGTTTTGAAAAAACCCCTTTAAACCAATGAGCTTTAGTACATTGTACCAGTATTAGACGGATATAACATTTGGTTTTCATTCGTAAAGATCCGAGTTAATATCTATAAAATAAACTTTACTATTGCTTCCTTAGCAAATGACAAATAAATGGCTGACATGACATTTCTACACATGGTGGTGGAGGAGTTTGAACATCCAGTCGATGCTAAGAAAAGAACTTTCTTCTTGAGCATTCAGACGAGGTAGATGAGGGGTAGAACAACGAGTATAGCTTCCTGGTGACTCCCGCTGATGCTCAAAGTGGGACAATGCCGTGAGTTTGCAAACTGACACAATCGTTGAATTATATCTGACGCTTGGTTAGAAACAGATTCAATATCCCCCTTGACAAGCTGAAGAACAATGATCCAATGTGGAGTAGGCCAGTAAGAAGAGAAAGGATTCAACATTTATAAATTCATATGTAAGTTAATTTAGAATTATATTATTTCCTCAAATGTGTGATTGGTGAAACAGTTATCTTTTTCCAGCAAAGGGATGAACAAGCTTTAATGTCACAACTCTGTGATTTCTGTTAATGTTTGTTATTTAGACAATTGTTGGTGTTTTCCGGATGTATTGTCATAAGAAAAATATTTTCTTGAAATCTTGACATTAAACTGTAAAGTTATAACTTTATGTGGCTTGTTAATGATCTTCCTTCATGTCAGATCCATTCCTAGAGCATCAGTGCACCAACAATTTGATTTGATTTACTTGTACTGATGTGAATGTGAAGCTAATTGTGATATCGATTTGGATAGATTTACCCACTCTCGCTGATACCATCAGCTTTAAATTAGCTGTAGCACTTCTGTGAATGTGTAGCGTCTCTGAGTGTTCAGGCAAACGAGCATGCGCTGGGTTTGTTTGAGCACAATATTGGCAGGCTGAAGATTTTCAATTATGAGTATCTGTGCTGGAAGAGAAAGCAGAAAAACTATTGGCCAACCATTTGTATCATTTGCAATTAGTGTAGGAACTAAAGCTTGATTTTCGCTGCGACGCGCTCCGTCTCCCTCGCTCATCCCTCTCTTTAATTGGCACTTCAGTGTAGAATATTTGAAAAATTTGCTAAGATGGCAGCAGCTTTTCATTCTAACAGATTATGGATGGAACAGTTACCAACGAGAGCCAAATAGCCCTTTGTAATCCTCACAGTATTAACTGGACTTCTTTTCTATTTTCTCTCTTCCTCCGTCTTGCTTTCTTATTCTCACTTAATCTGTTTCTTCCACCCACTTCCCCCCACCCCACCCTTTTTTTTTATTAGTTTCAATTCCTCTCTGACTCTTAAGAGCTGGTTTTGAGGACACAGCTAGTATGCATGCACATACACAGTTTAAATGAGGGATTGTGAAGAGGAGAAGGAGGGTTTGAAGAGTCAAAAAGGTGCTGATTGAGGTCATCCAGGTCTCAAGAAGAGAGAAAAGCAACGGGTCTGTGTTCCAATCAGATTTACAATACGACTTGTTCAGACAGGATCAGGAATGTGGTGATGCAACAAGTTGACATATCGAGTAGAGGTGGTACAATCACCATGTACCATTGAATGATTGATTTAATGAATTAATTAAATATCTCTATGAGCTGCATTCAGAATCTGCTGTGTATGTGTGAGCTGGACTGGCTCCGCCCACACATGCTCATCTTGGGAAGAGGAGGAAGTACCTCCTCTTGTGGTGCCATGTGCTCAAGCAGAGCTGCCTAATTGTGGGAGGGTCAAAGGGAGGCCCTACCTTGATTGTAATTGACTAAACCCCCGATGACACTTTGATTTCTGATTCGCTCGTTGGAGCACACACTTTCAAAAAAAAAGAAGAAAAAAAGTAAATGAAAAAAAGCCAGGGAGAGAGATGACAGACTATCCTCACTTCTGAGGCGTCATTCCAGGTACGGGGAGTCATATCACTGTTGGAAAATCATTAGAAAATGAATTTTGCATAATATGACCCCTTTAAGGCCACAGATTGGACAAAGGGGTGGCATACAGCTTGTGGATCACAGTTCTTCTAAGACAGAGGTGTAAACAAAGGCCCTGTTTACACAACAACAAAAACAACTGTGTCCACAAAAGTTATGCACCTTCGGAATTGTCTTTTTTTTTTACATTGGCGCCCCTGCAGAGAAAGCCGGAGGCTACGGTGCACTGTAAATGTACAGGCATTCTTGCTGTTGTAAGTACTTTTTCTGCTCATATGCAAGTAACAAACATGGCGGCCTCCGTAGTTTCATGACTCCTAGACCAAATTCTAGTTTTATCGTCCAAATTGGTAGGTTTATAGTTAGGATTCTCCTCTAATCACATTCAATTTGACAAATATGAATGTTGGGTTCTCTCCATTGTGTTAATGTTTACAGCGTATTGTTCTCTGCACACATGTATGTGTGGTTTCATTACAAAAACAAACAGCCGTACCCTCTTGTGGCCTGGCATACTACCTACTACATTGGCAGTGTGTCTGCTGCTGCAGTGGAAACGCAACACTTTTCACCGACGGACAATGTTGACTTGACTTTTGCGCTATAAGAATCAGCTTTTGCAAAAAAAAGTTTCTTTTTTAAAGTCTGTCTTTTGAAATCTGGAATAAATCTTCAATTAGTAAGCAATAAAAATGTTTTTTTTTCCTTCAACAATTTTTTTCCCACTATGAAACACGAATTTTGTGAGCTAACAATTGCTAGATACAACAAATATTGTAATAACGTTCAATGATGCGTAAAATGGAAACATTTGAGATATAATAAAGCCAAAATTAACAGTAATTTTCATGTGAATGAAGATTTCTCTGTGACACTCTGGGGGCTGGTCAAGCAGAGCTAAAGGGCCACCACACGTGACTCCCGGGCCTTATGGTGCCCATGTCTGATTTGAGGGTAACTTTGACGAGGAACTTTAGAGTCAATAATCAACCAAATGTCTTCAGCGTTGTGTGAGGAAGTGAGGGTAGCCAGAGAAAGCCCATGCAGGCACGTGGAGAACATGCAAACAGCAGGTTATAACCAGGGGTAATTGTTCCGTTCTACCGCCAACCCACTATCATGAACAAACACCATAAGACCTGAAGTTTATTTGCATCACCTGATAAAGTATACTTATAGGCAGACCAACCAACCCGGGTAGTCCAACTTGTAAATGGGAAATAATCAGTTCACTCATTTAACTGAATGTCAGAATCTTTGTGGACAACTTATGTCATATCAGTGTTTCTGTCGTATCTTGCTTGGTCTGCTTTCTAGTTCAGTACAAGTGAAGTGTGTATATTTTTGTCAACCAATCTGGTACCCATGATTATGCAAATCCAAGTCTGGTTCTATATTAAGTCCCCTGATCTTGAGTCTTGTTCTATATAAAGTCTTGGCACTACAGAAACAATTCTTAATTGAATTGAAATTAAAATACTTCTTGCCATCAGACAAAAAAAAAAAAAAAATGCTTCATGCTTTGTGGTCCAAACCCTGTGAGAAAGGAGTTCATCCTTCAACAATTTAAAAATCTTTGTTGTCATTATTGAGCTGTCAAATGTGCACATCTATGAAAAATATGTATTCCTGATGTCTGAACACAATCCCTTCGTCCATCCTGAAATCACTGTACCACTGACAATTCAATAGATTTCAGTTCTCGGCGGAAAATGGCATATTTATTTTGCAATTTGTGAATAGGAAATATCAATAATGATTCTCTTTTTATTGATAAGACATGTGTTTGTGCTGTATGTTGTTTTTGCTGCTATACAGTCAACTGTATAGGCAAACAGATTGATCTTTTAACGCTCCTCCTGTGATCTATTTACGGTACGTTAGGAATCTAACATATCAGAACTGCTCCTGTCTGGTATATATATTTGTCTGTACAGGGGTGGACAAATGTTTGCCATCTTGTCTTTGTCCTCTGTGGGTTTTGGGGACAGTTTATTTTCATCCCTGGGACGTAATCTTTGCTAATGGTCCAGATGTGTCGTTTGCAGTGACGTTTTAGTATATAATTTCATTATTATCAATTGGTTTTTTTGGCATTATTATGCATCTTGCCACAGAGCAATTTACCAACCTAGATTATAGAAGAGATGTTCCATTTGTACCTCGAGACAAATGCACCATGGCCAGATACGTGTTACTGCAAGGTTGCGCACGCTTTGTCTCAAATGAGTAGTTTTTTATTCTTTAAATAGCTTTTTTAAAATCTTATTTTTGGTTATTGATATCTGCTGGCATCAACCTGTTACACTATCACGGGGATGGATTTTTAAATTTATTTTTTTTTTTTAATTATAATTTAAGTTTAGAATTAGAAATAGAACACAAAAAGTTTACTACGTGAAAACTCTCTGTATTGTTTTTATTGTTTACCTATCTTACATTGTACTGATTTTATATGACTTTTCTATTCTATTTTACAGTTTACTTCTATTTTATTCTATTTCATTCTTGACTATTTATATTTGTGATGTCCAGGTGTCCGAGAACAGAAATTCATACCAGGACAGGTAAACACGTATAATGACATGACAATAAAAATCCTTGAATCCCCAAAGTAATAGGTATGTACTGATACCGATGGCAATATTGGTATCAGGTCCGATATTGTATCGTCTATGAGTTCCTCATAAACGATCCACAATACAACCTGCTGAGTAAAATGTGACATCATTCAGCAGCAGGTAGACAACAGAGCATAAGCCATGTCTGCTGTTTGGAGATTATTTTATATTAATGAGAATGACAAACATAACAAAACCTGTAAACTAAATATGAAGAGGAGGAGAAAGATAGTTTGTACAACACCAGCAACTTAATCAGCAGAGGCATTTGGACCTGCAGTCAGCCCGATGTGGCCTGCTGCTCACGTTGCCTCGCTGCTCTCTAAACGACAGTCTAGCTTTGCACTCCAAGCATGTCGCTTTGTACGGGAGTGAAAATTACAGTGTGCAAATCTGAAAGATTAATTGGTCACAGTGGTAATTGACTCAGTTCTGACACCACGGATAGCTCAGCAAATCAGTTTTGTCTTGTATCTGCCTCTCATTAGAGGAGATAAGTGCGTGCCACATGTTGGAATCCCCCTCTCGTTTCGTTATTTCCACTGTTTAAATGACAAACACGGTGGATCACATATCGGCGTCGGTGTCAGATGAGGCATTTTGCTGCGTTCAGGAAGACCACAGGCTCATGATTTTAATATTAAAACCACAATAAATGCTGTTATTATCAAAGACTCAAGTAGTAATTACTGTGATTAGTGTGTTTTGAGCCAGCAGCAGTGCAGAGACTTGCTGGGTTTGTCTTTGGGTGACATCACAAACACTGCAGAAGGCTGTGTGTGAATTGAGGCAATATTTCTCAATTCAAAAGAGGTTTGAGAAACATGAATGAAGACACTTACAAAAAACATTTAAGATGCAACCTGCGGCAAGCAAAACAAACATTTCAATTCTACCTCTGTGAACACCTCTACTACTTCCACTACCAAATACTAAAATAAAAATGTGTCTGTGCTTGATGCACGATGGAGCGCAAGAAAAGAAAATTAGTATTATTTCTTTTGTTAGTAGCTGACTTCTAATGTAGCCTGGTTTTCACTTAAATGATATAAAAAAAATTTTAACCTGCAATATGGATAAAATTAAGCCCGGAATTACATATATATTCCTGTTTTAAGATAATCTCATTACATTTTCTTAGCAGAAGATGAAAGTTCATGGTCTTTGAGACGAGATGGGTGTGTTTCTTTGAGAAAGCAATATCCGAGGACAACTTTCACTAACTGAGTTTATTCTATTATCACATGGCATTAAACAGAAATGACATGTATAGATTAGAAGAAGATTTTAAACATCAGGTCCGTGGACCAACCCCCCGTGGGACTATTGAGTTTTTTGAGATTTCACTGTATTTTGAAATAGAAAGTTTCTTTTGTTGAGATTGGAGTCATTTCTCATTGTAATTATTTGGTTTTGTGAAAATATAGATATTTTCATCAAGTATACTCTGTGTCACAACAAATAAAAAACTTCAATTTAAACTTAAAAATTTAATTTAAAACCTTTAAATTTAAAGGTTACTATTGCACTGTTATACAAGTCTAACCCACTCAAGACAAAATTGGGCTGTGTCTGGCCCTAAAACTAAAATGACACCTCTGGATTAGATTGTGATTCTGTCGTATTAATTATTAAAACTAACCTATATGGTGCCAATGAGGGGTGTCGACTTTTAGAATCCTACCAATGACGATGGCAGCATTTAGACATGTTTAGACTCACAACTTGATGAGCTGGAGGCCATGACAACGACCTTCCATGATGTCATTAGTAAATGCAGTTGGCATTGTTTCTAGGGATTGCAACATATCATTAGATGCATCAAGGTGCATCAGTGTGAGGTATTGCAATCGCACCGAGCTCCCTCTCCCTACGGTCCTTCATTAGCCACTAATCACTGATGATCGTTGTCTGTATGGGAAGTGTGTGTTTTCTGTATTTTGTGTGTGTGTGTAAGATGTAGTTTGGCATTGTGCTCTGTATATTAGCCCAGTGATTTATTATCTGGGTAATTCCGTCCCTCCCTTCCCAAAGCTACATTGTCCTTCTGCCAATTAATTTTGAATCTATTCCGACCACAGAGAGTGGGTGGAGATAAAAAGAGATAGAGTGAGATAAAAAGAAAGAGATCATCAACAAATACATGGGTTGAACCCCAGGGTCAAGTGCTGTGTTGTTTTTTTCTTTTTTTTTTTTCTTTTGCAAGATATGGCTGGTTAATTCCACTCTTCTGTCTTCTTTTGAAGTCCGCTTATGTTTTTCCTTGTAACGCTCCCTTGTTCCCTCTCTTCCCTAATGCCATTGATTTATGCAATAGCTTGCTTGTGCCTTTCTCTTTTCTTTCCATCCCTAATTCTCCCATCTTCTACTTTCCGTTGTTCTGCTGTTTCTATAACAACCACAGGGTCATTTCTCAGCCTCTGCGTCTCACTCTTAATCCTGTTCATGTGACACTCAGCTCCTATTTTTCTTGCTGCTTCACCCCGCTGTGCTCTATATTATTTGATTGCACCTTCTCACTTGGTAAATACTTCTTGTTCCACTATCTGGCCACTTTGCATCATTTAGTGCACAGCCGTACCCACAAAGGCTGTTTCCTTCCACTGCTCTACTTGCATTTGTTGCTGCAGTATAACATAAAGA
>OMNM01002259.1:0-11737 GCA_900302745.1 Parablennius parvicornis | reverse complement strand
TCATGGAGTTTATCACAGAGCATTGTCGAATCTGGCCCTTCACAATAAAATGCATTATGTTTTACTTCCTATTTTTTCAAAGTAATTTCCTCCAATTATCTCTAATCATAATAGTTGCAGGATTTTAAATGAGCTTTTATCCAATATATATCTGTGATTAAATCCAATGCTCTTTATGCCAATTTGTATTCTTGAATCACATTTGATCAGTTTTAGAGTTTTAGAGTTTAAGAGTTTGATTAATTTCCCAATTAATTATTTGAGGGTATAATTGTTATACTAAGTGCTATTTTAGAGCCTGGGTTACATTTTCCCTTCATGACATCATCTGGGGAACTAACCAGTCCCTCTGGTAGTGGATACTCCCTTTGACTCTCCCACTGGTAGATGCACTCTACCCTTTAAAATTACAATTTATAATTTAATCTTTAATGACCTCGCTCACTCTCATCATGCTCATCCAACACGGACTGTGAAGAAAACACACGACACAGATAAATCCAAAGAAAAGTATGTTTATTTATTCTATAATGGATTGATGCAATGTGCATCTAAAGGGGGAAAACTGAGACAAAAATACTTTGGTACATTTAAATTTTCCATGTTGGTTTTTGTGGAGAAATCAGCACAGTACAGCAGTGACTCCTGCTCATGCTTCAGGGAAATCCTTTCCATTTTATTTAGAACTCCATGCGAGTGGTTTCTTTAGCATCATTGCGTGTTTTGAATGATGCCTCGTTAAAATTATTGCACACTGAAAAATGTCATCTGGGCTCACAACAGCTGATTAGAAAATGACAATGGTGAGATTTCAATAAAATAATGAGTCAGTGGTGGTGTTCAGATGATGTACAGTATAAAATTGTTACAAAAAGGCATATGTGAATTACAAACAATTCAAAGTCTACAATACAAATGTAACCCAACATTAGAAACTAGAATCCAGTGGTAGTTTTGCAGAACAGGTTTGCTACTCAACATTAGCACAATGAAGAGAACAATGTCACGTTGTTTAGAAAAACTTGGGTTTTCGTTTGCTTTTTGAATGATGTCCTCACAGATTCCATTAATCATTACAAATCAGAATATTTCACATCAGAATCGCTGTAGTCTAATTTGTCATTGTCATAGCAAAGAGACTAGACACTGTATACCAAAGTTCACCATATCAAAAAGTTTGAAGCTAAAAATATTTCCTCCTGATATTGTGTTGCAATTGTATCTGCAATGCTTTGCAGCAGCAATAAAAACAAATACTACAATATAGTTGAAACAACATATAAAGTGCAAAGAGAGGTTTTGATAAATGCACTGGGACTGACTATAGTAGTCACACAGGCAGTGTACAAATACTCTAAAAATGCCATTTCCCTTTACTCCTCACATTTCTCTTTGCTGGTTTTCAGTATTTTGTCTCAGCTGTCGTCCACGGTCGCATGAATGCATTTCTCACAGTATTTGGCCAAGGCCTTGTTCAACTCGTAACTCAAAAGGTTGTAAAGCAAAAGGTTAACTCTATACACTGCATATTGCCACATGTAATGGCTCTAAACGCTCTCAGATGTAGGTAGCTAGCTTCCGTCGCTCGCGGAGGTACATTCATTTTCATTGTGGGATGAAAAACGGATTATTATCAAGATAGCAGGGGCAACACGACTGCCACAATCACGTGAGGGTGTTTACACATTTCCTACCTTTTTCCATGGTTAATCACTTATTTAGTTTACTTAATTTATGAGAAGTGAGAATTTACTCTTTTCTTCCATTACATTTAACAAAAAAGAAAGGCAAATACCTAATTTCCCCGGAATCAAAAGAAAGGTGGTAAACATTGAACATTTTCTATCTCAAAATACTGCCTAAACAAGATCAGTGCCAACTACAGCAACATTTGTAACATCGACAATATCAATATAGTAAAAAAAAGAAAAGAAAAAATTACAAGAGATGAAAAATTACAACAGTAATATATAACTCTCTTCGTAGAAATCAAACCAGAGTATCTAACGTGAATATACTGGACAATGTAAACCTACCATTATCAAAGTTAGCAAATAGGATGATAACACAGAAAGCACATCAATCGTATTCCTCTCACAGAGAGCGCTCACATCATCGTTTCTACAATGGTGTGGGTGGGCTTCATCAAGCCATTGTTCCCGTTCGGGTCCAGGGGCTGCGTCAGCTCGCTGCCCTTCACGTTGTACTCTTTGGGCCGAGAGCTCACGCCCGACTTCACTGGGGCGGCCACCGCTTTGATCCTCTGAGGGGAAGGAGAGCAAACATCAGGTTAATTATAGTCAGGAAATTGGAGCAACTCTCAACTTCAGCGTGACGCAAACCATGTTAACTCATGGTAGCGCTCACAATATAGGACCTCCCTGATTACAAGAAGACTAAATATTGTTTTTATGATGGACTGAAATTTTAAATGGACTTAAAGCCGTTTCTTTTTTAGTAACACCAAGAGGACACAGACTCACACTTTGTACGTTTTTGCTAAACCTCAAGTTTCTTGGTCACATACAATTCTCTACGGTCTCCTCCGTCCTCAACCTCCTCCTGGGTTCCATCAAGTCTGATGTGAGATTGGCAGAGTGCACATATTTTGCAAGCAGCATGTTCATCTTGTTTCCCTGTGCTGCTGTTATGCAGAATAGAACTGCACAATATAAAATGAACATGCCATATATGATCTCAGTAATGTAGAGAAATCTGCCTTGCGAACAGATTAAGTTCAACTCATTTCGCTGCTCAGCTGGAAAGACTATTGAGCATATAGTTTGTAGTTTAACTGATCTCAACTGATAGAACATTACCAAAAAGTTCATCTTACAAATGTGTGTTGAGCATTAGTTTAAGAAATGTTTTTGTTGAAACTTGTTTATGATTCTCAGTTTCAACTAAAAATGATGTCTTTGTATTAGTCAAAATAAAAGCATTTTGTTATTCAGATGCTTTCTGATTATAGTCAACTTTTTTTCATGCCAAACCAAATGACACAAGCTTGAGGAACTTTCTTCAGGAAATGTATCTATTCGGTGCAAATGCGTGCTTTTTAAAGAAATCCTCATGGCAGCTCACCTCGATCAGAGGACCCTCAGACTGGAGAATCTTTATGACCATCACCATCGGGATGCAAATCATGGAGCAAAGGGCCAAACCCCAGCCCAGGCCGATGGCCCAGTCAGGATACTTGTACACCTTGTTGTAAGTCAATCGCTTGTACTTCACGAGGGAGAAGATGAAGCAACCCTATGGAAGAAAACAACAAACAAAAAAACATGTTAGATGCGCTCACATGGAGATGTCAACAGTTTATAATACGACTTCAGGTAAAATCCTCACCATGCAGAGAACAGGAGTGATTATGGTCCAACTCCATTTCATCCAGGCGTTTGGTCTGTAGCCAATCATATCCTCAACTGCATCATAGAAATTATCAACTCCTACAAAACACAAGGAGAAGAAAAGATGAAAGGAATGAAAATGAGCCTGCAAAGTGATTTATAACAGCACAAATTAGCAGGTTTATGGGACCTTATCTGTGTTGCTGCCCATAAACCACAGCCTTCAGTTCCATTGGGCCATGTACTACTTAGATAAACATATATATATAGAATAGTCTTATTTTGTGTCTTGTCACTATCTTAGTAGGTCATCAGTGGTATTTATGGCGGCCGAGTATTGATTGCATCCACATGAAGTGTGCAGAGCAACACGTTTATGACTGTGATCATTTGTACAAGTTGTCTTTACACTACTATCAGTTCAATTTTTTCTTACTCAAAAACCTGAATACAAACGGCATCCAAAAATGTACAAATACAATCCTCAACATTATGGGCATGTAAGCTGAAACAACGAAGTAACTCATCTACCCGTGACATTAATCACAATGGATGTGAGGAATGCACTTTTTTTTTTTTCAACAATCTTAAAAAGTACCATCTGTATGAAAGTTCAATAAGAAGAAATGCTGTTAATATGATTTAAATGCAAAGTTTAGGACAAAACTGTCCAATAAATCATGGTTTTAAGTTGTAAGAATGTGCAGCTTCTCTGTGGTCTTTCATTCTAGAAATCTATCAACTTATGAAAACTTATACAACTTATAATTAGATCACGCAACTGAAATGACAAATTCTGACACACCAAACTTGAAATTCTCAAAATTGATGGCTCAGTATGTTAGTATTGAGTAATCTAAACATGAATGGGATTGCAGACAAAAGAAAAAACTTCTTTTGGATTTACAACTTCTAACAAACAGCAACAGTACAGTTGACAGTTTTTGGCTCCTTGAGAGGTTCCAACCGTCCGGCTTGGAATCACTGATTTAACCAACAGGATCTTTATTGTCCAGTAAAAAGACTGCAATGTTCTGTGTGATTTAAACATGTTGGCATCAACGGAGACGATATAGAGTGGTTATAAGGGAGTTTTTCTTTTTTTAAACCTGGTTTTATTCTTTAACAATGGGGGGAGAAATAAAATCTGGTGGGAGGCAGCTCTGGATGGCCAATCACAAACGAGTGGGGGACTAACTTCATCGCCACCTCCCCACAACTCCAACACACCCCTGCAGTTAAACTTGTTTATTACCGAAGTGTTCAATAAACACCACAAGGGCACCTTTGTGCGCAACCACTGAGATGACTTGGGCCTTTACACCCAACTCTTCTGGATCATTACTTTGAAAAGTGATACACAACCACAGAAAGCATCACACCCAGGAATCATTCCCACTTACCATAAACCCAGGCGACAGCGATGCATTCGAAGAATGCAACCCACAAAAGGCACACACCACTGGCTGCATAGTAGTCGAAGAGTTGAAACACATACATGCCACCCTGGAAAATGAAGAAACAAAAAGCTTAATTAATTAGCTCTTTGATGTATGTGGCAGGAAGGAAAGCCGCAGCGATAGAAGAAGGGATTAAAAGCATGGTGGGGAGGGGATTTTGAGAGCAGTACACAAGAATGCTGGCATCAGACCAACAGAGGCAAAGTTCAACAGGTGCTAAGACGTCACGGCTCACTGCTTAATGGAAAACGGCATTCCAAACCGTCCAATCACACGCGCAAGATCCAATCCTGATCATGTTGGGAGGCCATATTTGGTTGCAACAATACAGCAGTGAACAGGCGTGTAGGAAAACCTGTGGTGTCATCTCTGCGGTTGATCTAAATGTACAGTCTCTCTCCCTTTTCTAAACACGACGGGCAGCAAACGTTTGATGGAATAACCGTGGGACTTACGTTGGTCACCATGGCG
Source organism: Parablennius parvicornis (assembly GCA_900302745.1). Classification (NCBI taxonomy): domain Eukaryota; kingdom Metazoa; phylum Chordata; class Actinopteri; order Blenniiformes; family Blenniidae; genus Parablennius; species Parablennius parvicornis. The sequence continues at coordinate 6,456 of OMNM01002259.1, read as the reverse complement.
AGTCCCAGGAGATAGCTTATGAAACACATCACAGCGATGAAGATCTCTCGCCGGTAACCTTTCCTGAGAAGTTCTGGATACAGATCCACAATAGAGGTGATCTGTCCTTCCACTTCAACAAACTGCGAGGACAAAAACAATTATTAAGTTCACAGAGGACAAAAAAAAACAAAAATCAATGTCTCTTTCTGAGTGCAAGCAAGCAGCTCTTGTTCTGCTTCTACAACCAGTGATTAGAGAATAAGAGCCGTCTTTGTTGGGCTGTAATGGGAATTTAAACAAGGCTTCTCTCTGCAACACTGGCTTGTTGCTACCAAGACACAACAGAAACAAAACAACAGTGAATTACTGTCCCTCGCTCCATGTCTGTAGCTCCTTCCCCCCATTTCCCTCTTGTTTCCCCTCCCTCATACCACAAAATGTCACTGCAAAATCATATGAAACTGCCTCTATTCAGCAAATTACCGTGTCTTCGTGTTCCAAGAACATGCTTCTTTGTTGAGCAATGGCAAACAAAAACCTCTTACATAACAGTGGCATGTATGTGTGAGCGACGTAGACAATATACAGCATTCAGGACCGACGATCTGCAGGAGATTTATGGTCAAAAAATGCACCCACACAGGCACCATTTCTCTCATGGAAATAGCTGCACTCGCATGAGAATTTACATGCACTCAAATTTAGAGCGTCGGCCTGATCTCGCACTTGGCTGAGAAGAGTAGCCGGCCATGTGCACGACTGAGTTAGCACAGGAGTAGAATTACCCTTGGAGGCAGGAAATGTGATCCAGACGAAGAACCCCTTGGTGGACACTTGTGTTTTGTCTACTTAGATCATCTCGTCTTAATCAAAGCTCTGTCTCATATCAAAACTATATGGGCTGTATGCACGCTATTATAATGACTTTTACTATCTCAATGCCGGAAAACAACCCACCATCTTAAGTTTTGGCACGAGGGGGGGGGGCAGTAAAAGGAGCTATAATCCTCACAGACTGCAGCCAAGGGCAGTAGTTAAAAAGCCTTTTGTGGGAGCACACTGCTTTTCTTGTCTGCCAGTTGTCTGATATCTTTGAGATGGCAGTTATAGATCAGAGAGATACTAAATGTGTTTTACACGTTAAGGCTGGCAGGAGCCAACAAACTCAAGAGACATCTGAGGGGGCGTGTCTAAAAGCAATGGACGCTGCGCTGAATAAATCCTCTGCTGGAGCCGTAGCTGGAGACCATTGTGACAACACACCCACCTGGCTGTCAAGCCCCAGGAGCAGCAGCATGATGAAGAAGAGGATGGCCCACAGGGTTGGCAGCGGCATCATGGACACTGCTTTAGGGTAGGCGATGAAGGCCAAGCCGGGACCTGGAAGGAGAACAGATAAGGGATGGGGAGAGGGGACAGAAGATAGGTTTAATATTTCTGTCGGACTTCACTTTGGACGTCACACTGAAAGGGGATGGGAAAGGCTGAGCTAGAAAGACTGAGCAGGAAATAAACTCCAGTGTGGCCAGCAGTGGAGAACCAGGATAAATAATGTATTCTTCAGTGACCATAACTTTTGATAAGCTTTAGGATAATAAAAGTCCTCTTTAGAGGGCTTTTTTCATGCTAAAGGTCTCCTGTATGTGTTTACTTACAAGACAAACCACAACTGCACTTAATAAGGCTTTTCAATTGTATGTACTACAAAAAAAATTGTTCTTTAAGTTCACACAATAATCAAAACTATTCAGCGAGAGATAACATTCATGGTGTCTGTCTATACCATCTATAATGCATGGATAACATATCTCACATTATTGTGACTTGTTCATTCTGCACATAACTTTTCTATGTAGCCAAGATGCTCTCCTGCACTTTGGGGCTTACATTATACACCTACAACACAGCTGAGTGTAATCTAAACAGCACATAGTTTTGGAGATTTTAAGCAGAGCCATGAACCACTTCAACAGGATCTCATAAAAGCATCAGACAGTCAGAAATCAATCCAGCAGCTCAACAGCTTCTACAGACTGAAAAGATATGCTTTCATTTAAATCAGTTTGATTGTGTTTTCATAGACGTGTGCAATCGGACACGCCATTACAGGTATACTCCATCAATCATTTTGACTGTAGTTTGAGCTCATGTGATGAAATTCAGCATAGCAACAGTTCAATTTGAAGTGAACACAGCAAGCATGCTAAACAAAGACATGTCATTTAAAGTCCACATAGACAAAAAGAAGAGAGAACCAGGACCGGTGGCGTCCGCCTCGGGGGATCCGCATGTGGTTAACCGAACTGGTCACAAATATCTCCTCGGGGTGCCAGTGCACATACAGTGAACAAACAGTACTCTGCCAATCCGCTGAGCAATGTGCCTCTGTCAGGAACATGTGGGGAGCTACTAAAGGAAATGAAGCGGTTGATTGTGGGACATGTGGACATCTGGTGCCATTGAACACCTGTAGTAATGATGATGGCTCAGTGCAGGAACTCCAGTTATCTCCAGTTCATTGTGCAGCTGAAAACAAACAGCACTTGACCAATGCGATGTGACCTGTCCTCAGAAATCGCGGAACATGTTTCACACTGAACAATTCAGCTCTTCTGCTTTTACTCAAGGAGTGTGCAATTGCCGATACTACAGCTTTTTTTTGTGTCAAATATGCCAATTGACTTTTTTCAATCTTTTTTTTTTTTTGGCAGCAGTGCCCACCATCACTGCCGCCATCACCTTGAACCCTCGTACCTGACTCTGCCACATCGGCAATGTCCACCCCTTGTTCTTGTGCCATGAAGCCCAGGACGGAAAATATTGCGAAGCCAGACACAAAACTGGTACCGCTGTTGAGGCCTCCCAGCAGCAAACAGTCCCTATGTCACACATATGTCATGGAGGTTGTTAATGAAAACAAGCGGAACCGAAGTTCCCATTTTTTTTTTTTTTCACGCAACCGTCTCTGACACGAGTTGCTGTCACTACTACAGTCCTGCTGACCCCCCCGCCCCCCGCCAGAAACACCACTCACCTGTAGCAATTGTACTTGTATTTGTTGTAGCTCCCCAGAGACGTCATGGCTCCCAGACAGATGGCATAGGAGAAGAAGATCTGGGTTCCTGCATCGATCCACACCTGAGGAGTGAGCCGATTATCAGTGTTTGCCGAGTTTGAGGTTAAAGTTTGTATTAGATTGTCATAGAGCTAACAAATGGATTTCACCTGTAATGATTTTAATGTTGAGAGCTGTAAAAGGGAATTGCTATAATTGAGAGACCTTAAATAAAACTGGACTTAATGAGCATGTACATTTTGGGTCCAATTTATTCCTTATGACTAGATTTTAATACTTGTACACAAAAGCAGATCTACTGAGCCAGAATAACAGACAGTTAAACATTAGGTAGATTCAGGACATTTTTTTATTCTGAGATTGAATCTAAAGCAGAGCACTTCATTCCTACTAGAAAGTTACTCCATCGCTCCTCCACACACCGTTCTAGTCCATAACGTCAAATAATTTAATATTTCTATTACTTTTGTTTTTGCTTGTGTTAACTTATATGCATGTGCTTTTATATTTTTGCTGGTTATCATAAAGCTCTTTGATGAAATCCTGTTGTTTTTACATGTGCTACATAAGTTATTCACCATTCAGTCGGTCCAAACTATCTTCAGGACTTCGTTATATGGGGAAAGCAATCAAGTCGTATTAGTTAATTTCTAACATATTTGAGGACAAAACAGTTCAGAGTATTTGGGTCATCATACTCTCCTGAGCTACGTCCTGTCATTTCATTTAAAAGTCAGAGTTTGAGAGATGATGTGGTTGTTCCATTACAAAGTAAATCATATGAGTGATGATGGAGAAGTGATGCAGGCAGGAATAGGACATGGTTTGGGATCGTACCTCCGGGTCTTGTAAGCGGGTCACATTTGGGTAAAGGTAAAATTTAATTCCTTCCGCCGCTCCAGGAAGGGTCACGCCCCGCACCAGTAGTACAATTAGCATCACAAATGGAAAAGTGGCTGTTATGTACACCACCTGCAAAGGAAAAAAGGGGTAAAAAACACAGGACAACAATCATGTGACTGGTTGGAAATACAGGGAAAAACAGTAAGTTCTATTCAGATTCTCATATCTAAGTCACATTTATTAGATTTTAGAGTAGAACAAAAGAGGCACTGTGTATGTACAGTGTGATTACTTTTCTCTATATGTTCATTGCACATTACACCAGATAAACACTGGTCACATCCTGTCCTCTTCTGGTTAAATATTAAACCCTTTTAAGGCAGTTTTGTTACTATGATAAGCTTTGCAAATAAATAGAAACATAAATGATAATTTGATTCTTTTTTTTGTGTCAACTTTGTTCCGCTAACAGTAACAAAGTGGTGGCAGTAAAATGTTTACAGCCACTAGACTTCAATGATAAAATGGGACCTTGTGTCTCAACTCAACCTTTTTTCCAGACGTGAAAGACCAGGCAGTACAAAAAGGACAGGAAGTGTCTACGCCTCTGAACTCACTTTCCCAGTAGACTTGACTCCCTTCCAGATACAGAAGAAGCAGATAACCCATACTGCCAGGAGACAGAGGGCTAAGTCCCACTTTAGATCCCCGATGTCCTCAATTCCAGAGGAGATGCTAAGGACGTTGCGTCTGAAGAAAACAAGAGCACGCGACAAGTTAACAGTTTATGGTGCTTGAAACTGAGGAGGTTAGTAAATAATGTAAGTCATGTGACCATATCCACAAGATGTCTACTAAAAGCACAATTAAATACATCATAAACAGTCATGATTGAGTCTCTCTGCTGTTCTGCAGCTGCTTGAGAAGGCTTCACACTTTAATACTCTTTATTACCATTTCATTTTATGAAATTTACACAACGAAACATTTACATTAGCATGAGAATAAAAGATTCTACTTGGCTTTATATGAATTTCATAGCCAAATTCAAACTTTGAACTGCATAGTGGATAGTGGAAGTTCAGTACAAATAAAATACTATAATACAGAGTTGAAGAACTGGTATAGCATAAAAGTAAACTTCACCTTTTGCGTGAATTGTACTTGTTCAAACACATTTACGCAAGTGAGATAAAGACAGTACTTTGGCATAGTCTGAAAGAGGGAGTTGGGCATGCTGTTGGTGGATACTCACTCCCAGAACTCGGTGACGGGGGAGGTAAAGTTGGTAACGTTGGCTGCCAGCCAGAGGGTCTTGTTCTTGCGGACTGTGTCCTCTATACAGTGCTCTGTGTTCCACGGCTGCTTGCATTTTGCCCAGGGGAGCTCTGGCTGAAAGCACTGAAACAGGTAGTAGAGTCCCCAGGCCAAGATCACGATGTAGTAGATGTTCAACAAGGATACGATCACAATAGAAGCATAACCGATACCTGCAGACAAAGCCAGAGAAGAGGGCAGATTTTAGGATCAGATCAAAAATATCAGCACAGTTTCATTTAAAAGTCTGTGGCAATTTAGGAGCTCAGGTGACACAATGGCATTCACAAACTGAACACACTGTATTTTTGGAGGGGCGAGAGATCCAAAAAAACAAAAAAAAAACAAGCTTGTAGTCTGTGACATTTTCAATGAGGAAACACTGTGAAAGCTACCGGAGAGAAAGAGGCAGCCTTCCTCAGAAAACTCACAATAATCTGTTCATATGACAAACTATCAGTTGCCTCTTTTAAATCTGCAGACACAAAAGCAGCCCTCTTTGAGCCCTTGATGACTATATTTCCAGTATTCAATATCCCTCTGGCTCAGATTGTGGTGTCCAACAGAAATCTAGAAACCTACTAAATAATCCACATTGTTAGCCAGCTGGCAGCTTGATTACTCGACCTCTCGGCTGTTTGATGTCGTCTTTGGTGGCCAGAAACACCACTGAAAAGCACATTGTAGTTTAAAGAGATCTACTAAGCTTTTCAAGTCATTGTTTGAATTTCCTGCTTTTGTTGACCTACAGAGATGAATAATGACTCTAGGTTTATTACTACAAGCAACCACAATAAATCAAATTGTGATCCATGGGGGGAAAAATTATCATTTTCACTTTCGTAAACTGCAAAGAAATTCAGCTTTAGCAGCTTTTAGAGTGCCACTTACATATCTACTGAAGTACTATGGTCCACACCTTATGACCACACCTTATCATTTACTGACTGAGGGATCACACGTATACATCATGCCTTTCTTTAAACCTCAAAAGTAAGCTGGCTTGAAAATGGGAGGAAATGTCCTAAGCTTGACTCATCTATCTACGGTTATAATGTCCTTAGTGTTTTTAAGCTATTTTTAGATGACTTTGCCACGAACCTGGACTCAGAAATCCCTGGTATTCTTCCACTGCTTGGGGATATTTTTAAACTCATCATCTCTATTGCCCCCACCTCCTCATTCCCGCGTTCCAATTGCAAAGTGATAGTGTAGCCCAGGCTCTGAAATAGCACTAA
>OMNM01002256.1:0-11345 GCA_900302745.1 Parablennius parvicornis | reverse complement strand
GTTGATCTTTGTGCTTGGACATCAGCGACTCTGGACTCTGGTGAAGTTAATGCAGCGACCCTGGAGACAACAAGGACACAATCGGATTATAGTTTCAACATTTTGAAGGCTTTCATCAAGCAAACATGTTTCTATTCATCTCAACCAAGTCATCGTCTTCTGTTACCTCCCAAAATACCAAAATGATTGTTCATGAGGAGAGGTAACCTCTTGAACCTGTCATTTTGCTTATGTACAACAGATATTCTAATCTGAGAAATGATTATAGCCCCCTTTTTGACAGTAATATTACAAAAGAAAATAAATGCAGGTAGGCAGACAAGCATACCAAAAGCGGTGTCCTTTCAGTTTAAAGGAAAATCTAGTGTCCTGGATCTGCCTAGATTATAGAAAGAGTCATATTCTACGTTTCTTTCACCTGTGCAGATACTAATTTACATCCTTCAAGCAGCTAAAGACCCAGCCGACGCTGGATGAGACACATTTTGCAGGGAGTTACAGGAAGTAGTAAACTTAATGTCCTTGGACTTTTGGACATGTATATGTAGGAAAAGTCACTTATGCATAGGATGAACATGCAAACTCTGCACTAAAAACCCTAGATGGGACTGATTAATATAGAAAACTGCAAACATGAGTTGTTCCTAACTCAGGCTTCAAACTCTCAATTGCACCATGAAATTGTTAAGAGTCAGAAATTGTGACAAAAAGCGACACAGTTTTTCAATCGTGGAACATTTTACACAAAGTAACAATTACACACCCTGATGTGTGTGAAGCCTATGTAGCACCAGGACTGTTATTTATGCCAATTATTTATCAGTCGGACAGATAATATGACGTCTGCTCCTCGAACCAAATCACAGGAGACTTCAGAGGGCGGGCCACTGTTGTAATCGAATTATGTCATGACATTTTACAGCAGAAAAGTCACTCTTTGGCAGCGGTCCAGCTGAATGAGATGCACAAGAGTCTGCTGTGAGATTCTTGCCTTGTCATGAGCGGTGGGTCTCATGATCGCCACCCGGTCGTACTGTCTTCTGAGTAATGCCAGCATCGCGTCGAGGCGCCCCTGCAGAGAGAGGCAGTGAGGGCAAAACCAGAAACCACAAGAGACACAGTGTTTCTGCCAGTCCCACACTCGTGGTTGTCTTTGTAGGTGTAATTGTAATTGTAGGTGTGCACACGTCTCCGTGGGTGTGTGGCTTTTAATTTTTTTTTTTTTTTGTCTTAACTGTTTCGTTCCTTTCTGTTTTATTTTGAATCTAACTTGTCTCGTCTCTACCTCAGCGCCTTCCTGTCCGTCTTCCCTCTGTGTCTGTGATTCTCCCTAATGTCATCCTTCCACACTTCCCAGGCCATAATAAACCTTTTCTCTCATGTTTCTTCACCAGATAGTTGTTGTAGCGGTGCGTTTGTATGGACCGACCTCTTGGAATACCCCTCAGGTGTTCACCTGCCTTTTGTAAAATAAACTATTTGAACTGTGTCCAGTCTACATTTGGGTTCTGTCAGTGGTTAGTGACAAGAAGTAAGGTCTCTGACTTTTTCTTTATTCATAAAAATCCTAAAAAAAAAATTCAACACTCGCGGCACTTATTCAGATGTGTTGTGCAACGTTTTGTTTATTTCTTCTGCGCTCGACATCCATTCGTCATTTTAGAGACTCATTGTTAGTTTAGAACAAGGGTGTCAAACACATTTTAGTTCAGGAGGCCACATACAGCCATAGCTCAGCTTGAGTGGGCCGGGCCGGCAAAATAGTGACAAAATAGCCTTTAAATTTAACTTTAACTTTCATAAAAACAAAGATTACTGCAGTCTCAACATAAAGCCAATATTTTAATGATACCTTCTGATGTGAAATACTGTGAAATGTCCACAGAAACCTGTTGCATTATGCAGGTTTTTACAAACTCACCCTGCCAACATGGCCTTGAGGTTAATTGAGGTTTGCCATCTTTCATGGCAACATCACCGAAACCTAATGTTTGTCATTGTACAGATATCTGAGTCCTCTCGCCCGTCATTAGTGATGGCCAACTGAAGCTTCATGAAGCTTCATGAATGACAGGCTGTCATTATCGCTCTGCCCTGACTCAACAATGTGCCACAATCGTCCCAACGCTAATCATGAGATCATTGCCTCACCTTGATGGGCGCGTACCACTTGGACTGTGTTGGCGGGCTGTAGACCGGGGGGGGTCTCGGTGGGGGTCGGGGAATGATCGGCTCCTCCATGTCCTCTGGAATAGTGACCACAGCGTTTTTGGCTTTCTCCAGCCGTGACCCCTCCTCTGTGGATCCCTTCTGCCCCCAGCGCACCTACACAGTTGTACGCAGAAATCACTTGTTATTATCATGCACACACGAATGTCTTGATCAGCACGAAACGTTCGAAAACACCTCTTTATTTTACCTCCATGCGTTTGATTCCTCCCGCTCCCCTGCCTCCATAGTAAGAAGCATCCACTGTCGGCCATCTGTGCTTGGGTGACAGGTCGTCTTCCGGTTCCTTGAACACAGGCAGAAAGGAAATCTTAAAGTTCCAGTCTGGTCATATCATCTGAGGTATAGATTAAGTGTTTCGACAGGCAAAATGGCTTTCACGTCATGTTCACGTTCAACATCTTGTGGGAGAATCAAAAAAATAAAAAGTTTCATCTCTCGACTTGTTGTTTCTGCCTACTTCTGTTATCATCATGATTAATATGACCCACCGATTACATAAGCTGTAGTGTGTGTATATATGATGTTACTTATAGCATTGGTTAGCAACAGGTGCACTACAACCATTCACATGAGTTGCTTTGTGTGCACATCGCAAACAACGACAATAGTTAACATTGTAGTTGCAGTAGTTAAATCACAGCTATGGTTCAACGTTCAAGACAAAGAAGCTGAATGAGCTAAATCTGGAGGCTCAGACATACAACATAGCTGTGAGGAAAAAGCTTCAATTTTCCTTTTCTTTTTAAAGCTGCACTTTCAGTATTATTGACTTAAATACATGCAATTTTTGCGAAGCAGGACATTTTTTTTTAACATGATTTTTAAACCCAGTTTTACATTGTTGGTAGTTTGTCAATTATTTAACTCTGATTGGGTCATCATTGTGGACAGTCTATTTTTCATTGGTGCCACTTATTATAAATTCAACACAGCCTTGTGTGAATCTACATTAAATAATACATGAAGTCTACACTAAACAGCCCTAACAACTTGGCCAAAAAGGAAGTAAACACACAAATACATGTTAATATAAATTCACATCTCCTCAGTTTTTGCTAAATTTTATTTCATTTCATTTTATTAAGTCTCAAGACACAGAGTAAAGCCTGGAGAGTGTGAAAGAAGAAAAGCGTTCTGACTCAAGTTCAACATCTAAAATCTGCCACTGACTTCTCTCCCTCCCCGCTTCCACCCACAATCCCTCTGTGTCCGCCCAAAGTTAAATGTTCTCGCCTCGACTTCTGCCAAGAAGGCAGCGTGAGGTGAAGTCCAAACATTGTTTCAAGGACCTAAACACAATATGTTTGTTCCTAACAGCCTGCGCTTTACTCACAACGGCAGGAGGTGGTGGAGGTGGGCGAGAGGGGGGCGGGTCTCTGATGACCTAGTAGAAACAAGTGGAAAAAAAAAATTGTATAACGTGCAGCACAATGACAACATTTTCACAGATTGGAATGGCCAATCAGAGCACCTCCTTTATGAAGAAAGGATGCACTAATACAACATTAAAAATGTGAAGCTACGGATGGAGCGTCATTGCAACCTAGTGGACACAAATAAGGCTGTAAACTCACCACAGTGCAGCAGAGAGGCCAGAACCACCAGAGCAAAGCCAGGGCCAATAACAGCAACAGAGCCAACAGCAACCAGAGCACCCAGGTCCCATCTGACTGCAGACGGCACACAAAAATCACACATTATCAAACACAGAAGTTTCCAATCTAAGCTCTAGGAGCCCTTTTCAGGAGGGTGGTAGACACCAGAGATCATAAATGGAGCCCCCCTTTCTTTTTCTACCGGGTTGTGTCTGCCAGTGTTTGGCTTCACTGTCATGTTATTTTTTTGGGTCTGCAGCCTCTCCTTGAGAAGATCTGAGGGAGCTTTAGAGGGAAACATTTGAACTACCAGTTGAAGCACCAGTCACATCATGAGGACTGTGCATCGCGGACTAATCCAATTTCAAAAGACAAACAGCAGATATGCCTGTAAAGAGATGTGGTTGTAAATATCTGCAAGACGGGAAAACACTGCAACTCACTTTTAATCTGACAAATGACATATTCTGTGCTGCACAGATACTCACACATGTTGTGGCGTGTATCGACACAGGAGCAGAGATGTAGGATTTTCCGTTGTTCAGGCTCACCAGCACTTCAAGTGATCTGCGATGGAATCACAGAAAACAACATCATAGAAAGACAAAGCCCATGAACACTGCAACGTGTCAAATAGACTATACATGTCATGTTCATCAGGCCTTTGGACTGATAAGACTTGATACTAATACACATTTGATTACACTTACATTGCAAACAGTCTAATCACTAATCCAGTCCCTCTATTTATAATAAACATTTACAGGTTTAAAAACACAATTCAATGACATCTGTATTGGAGCACACTCTTTTTAAAAATTTAAACAAGTCATGGACAGAGATGACAGATTTTTTTCACTGCGAGGGCGTCAATCCCATGTAGGAGGATGCATATTTGGAAAACCATTAGAAAGTTGATTTTGCATAATATGACCCCTTTAATATTTATTTATTGACATCAATACGGTGAGTTGAATGAAATAAGTGCAACATTTTGTGAACTTACATGACTCTTGAACACAATAAAAAAAAAGTGTGTGTAATATATATACACATATTTTTCAGATTTTCTTGTAATATTGGAGATTTTATTTATCAATATTTCCTAAGCAACATTTTGCTCTAACTTCAGTTTGAAGTGGATTTTCCTTCAAATGTAATATTCACTTTGATTTTGACCTCATAGATGTTTGGTAGAACTCACAAGACCAAAAGAAAGACACACAAAAAAACCCCACCCGTTATAACTAGAATGGGCAGTAGATAGAGCGCATAACTTCGCAAACGTCACATTTGTTTGTGGAAACGAGTTAGCATCGCTAGTATGTAAGCTATTAGCTCATATGGATGCTAACTAGCTGTCATATAGCAACATCAATGAGCAGGGACACAAATAAACCACTACCCAAGTCAATGCGTTCACACTGGCGTTTATAGATACAAGCTGTGCTTTGTGCCTTGACACTAAGGCAGGGACAGGAAAAGTAATAACCAGATTTTATCACTGTAAAACATTTTGTTTTTTAGCACCTTTTAAATTGTCAACGTTCAGTGGCCACGTTTCTGCCTCTCTCCCTCCTCATAGTCTCCATGGCAACGGACGTTGATCTCCTTTAATTTCTGACATCATGGTTGTTTCCATCGTGATGAAAGAATGGAAATTCAAAGAAATTCTTTGATCTTTCATGTCTGATTTTTAGGTATCTGAGAGACGCACCTGAGAGATTTACTGATAAATGACAATGACAAGTAATACTTTTTCAACAACTGACAAGATTTTTTCAGTAAGTTTATTAATCATTTACATCAATACTGTGAGTTGAATGAAAACAATATATTTAGTGAAATTAGACGACTTATATTGGTAATACGTCATAACTTCAAGATTACCTTTGTAGAATCACTGTAAAAAATGTAGATTTCCATCTGATGTTGGATTTAACGTAACCCTAATCCTAACCCTAATCCTAATCCTAAGGCAAGAAGAATGGAAAACCTGATGTCAACACCACTGATTCCAGAACTACAAAAAGAAGAGGGGAAAATCCTTTTTGAAATGGTGCAGCTCCTGAATGTAAGTTGTTGTAAATACATTTTATAAGTCATAAGTATTTCTAGTGGAACCATGTAATTCTGGATATAAAAAAAATGAGAGGGAGAGATTGAGGACCACAATGACATTTATTAATGTATCTTAAAAATCAATATTGGGTAGTTTTATTAATTGTCTTTGGTTGTTTTTTTTTTGTTTTTTTTTTTAGTATATTTGTGCTGCTCCTACATTAAACCGCCAAGAACTAGCGACAAAGTTGCTGGGAGTTGCAGCTAAGTGTATGCACACTCTTCACGAACAGAAACTGAAAATTCAGTTGCTAGAAAAACAGCCCACTGAAGTGAAGAAACACTTGGAAGATGCCAAAGAAAGGGAAGGTATGTGATTGTTGACATGAGTTTACAGAAAACATTTCTTGTCACACATTGACGGACATTGATAAGCAACTTTCTCTCTCTTCGCAGATTCTGAGTCATGTGACGAGTCATGTGACAGCTTGTCAAGTGAGGAGGTAAATGAAGAAGCTACTGAGATTGTAGTGAGATGAAAATAGAACTTGTAGTATCCGTAAATTTGTTTCTTTAGTACTGAACACAGGTAGTCATAATTACAGCAAAAGTGGTCATTTCTGATAGGAAGTCGAACTTTCATGCAAACTTTTAGTTTTTCATGTATAACATTTCCTTACCAAGAGTAGGTTCACCTTTATTTCAGATAGATATGTCTTTAAACATAGTATTTAAGCTGATTTTTTAAAGCTATAGATGATCTTGTTAAGACCTTGTGATTGAGACTGTTGCATGATATCTTGTCAAATATTCTTCATTTTTGGCTCTCCAGCTGAATGAGATCAGAACTTGGATCGCAGCAAAACATATGGACATTTTTGGCAAGCAGAATCTGACACACCAGTCACTTGACAAACAGCAGACTGGTGTGAATGAACAGCCAGAAAACGCCCATGGAAGTGTGCAGCATCATGAAGATGATAGTGAAGGTAGATATATGATTGTCGACATGAGTTTACAGAAAGATTTCTTCTCACACCTTGATGGACATTGATATGCGACTTTCTCTTCACAGATTCTGAGTCATGCATCATTTTGTCAAGTGAGGAGGTAAATGAAGAAGCTTCTGAGATTGTAGTGAGATGACGATAGAACTTGTAGTATCCATAAATTAGTATCTTCAGTACTGAACACACATGTAGTCATAATTACATCAGAAGCAGTCATTACTAATTTCCAGTTTTTCATGTATAACATTTCCTTACTCAGAGCAGATTTGTGTAGTATTTGAGCTGATTTTGAGAGTCATAGGTGATCTTGATAAGACCTTGTGATTCAGATTGTTGCATGATATCTTCAAATATTCCTATTTTTTGACTCTTTGTCTATATCAGATCAGAACGGACACTGCTGCAAAACACACGGACATTTTCAACAACTTGAAACTGAAACTCGAGCCACTTGAAAAACAGCAGACTGATGTGAATGAACAGCGGGAAACTGCCCAAGGAAGTGTGTCGCATTATGAAAATGATAGTGAAGGTATATGACTGTTGACATGAGTTTACAGAAACATTTCTTGTCACACCTTGACGGACATTGATATGCGACTTTCTTTCTCTTCGCAGATTCTGATTCAAGTGACGAGTCATGTGAAAGTGTGTCAAGTGAGGAGGTAAATGAAGAAACTACTGACATTGTAGTGAGATGAAAATAGAACTTGTAGTATCCGTAAATTTCTTTCTTTATTACTGAACACACGTAGTCATAATTACATCAGAAGCAGTCATTACTAATATGAAGTTGAACCTTTGTGCAAATATTCAGTTTTTTATGTATAACATTTCCTTACTCAGAGCAAGTTCACTTTTACTTTATATAGATCTATCTTTAAACTTAGTATTTTTTGGGCTGATTTTCAAAGTCATAGATGTTCTTAATAAGACCTTGTGATTCATATCGTTGCATAACATCTTAAATATTCCTGCTTTTTGGCTCTCTGGCTGTATCAGATTAGAACTGACATTGTATGTCTCTTTATTTTGTGAAGTCTAATGTAGCTCAACTGCTGACGCACCTCATAGTCTCTGGAGAGGCAATCATGTCGTCCACCACAGAGTATAAGGTGAAAGATATACTGGGCTCTGGTTCGTTTGGAGTCGTGGTCCAATGTTTGAAAAAGCCCTCCAATGAGACGGTGGCTTTAAAAATCATCAAGGAGCGTAGGTCCATCAAAGAGGCAAAAGAAGAGGTGACTCATGAAAACATTCATTCACACTCATTATCATATCTATGTTTTTACAACAGTTGATTTCATGTTATCTTGTGTGGTTCTAGTTGGAGATTCTGTGTTCCTTGAAAGCGCTGGGCTCCGAACAATTCAACATTGTGAGCTGCACTGATTCCTTCATATTTAGTGGATATTTATGCATTGAGTTCAAGAACCTGGATATCAGTCTGATCGAGTACATCAGAACTCGGGGGTTTCTTCCACTCAACGAGATTCGTCCAGTCCTGCAACAGGTTTCACATTCTTCTGTACTTTTGGGTTTTTTTGTTTTCTCTGGGTTTCGTGTTCTGGTTTACTATAAGTTCCCAGATGCATCTTGCATTATAACATAACTGCTATTTTAAAGTAAGAGAAAAGAAATGAGGAAATCCACAGTAAAGTATTAACACTGTGTTTAGGGCTTGTAGATTGATGGCTATCTTCAGTTCTTTAAAATTATAGTAAAAATACGTTTTTGAAATGCTTTAATTTTTTCCTGTTGTGTCTTTTTTTTCAGCTGACTTTAGGCCTGGCTTTCTTGAAGGACGCTGGTGTTGTTCACTCGGACATAAAGCCAAATAATATTATGTTGGTGGACCATGTTCAGCAGCCTCTTAAAGTGCAACTCATTGATTTTGGGGAGGCGATGTGTGATCCTGAAGAATGGTTTGGAGCAACTTTCCAAACTTTGTTGTATAGGTATGTAAACTAGATCTGTTCTGCATATAAGGAACGCATCTGGATCTACACTGTGAGCCACCATCTCAGTTTCTTTATCAAACCACCTCTTAATCACCTTCCTGTCTCTGTGTCTTTCAGATCTCCAGAGGTTCTGCTGGGAACTCCTTTTGGCTGTGCTGTTGACGTGTGGTCATTGGGATGCGTCGCTGCAGAAATGTTGACGGGAAGTCCACTGTTTGACATCCATTCTAAAAGTGAATTGGTCAGTAATACAATTCAGACAGAACAGAAATTCATTATTATTGAATTATTTTTAATAAGTAATTTATGATACAGTTTGTTATCAGTTATTTTGTGCACTTTGTCGTTGCATAGATGTGTAATTCATCTTCTACTCAAATCAATACTTCTACGAATAACACATAGTGCGTGGAACAATATTTATGTGTCTTTTGAAAGTATGCTCTGACACTATGTTAACTCCACAGATGCAACACATCGTCTTCATCAATGGGCAGCCACCAAACAAAATGTTGGAGCAAGGCTCAATGACTAACAGATACTTCGAAAAAAGAAGCTCAAACATGCAGACTGAGGATTGGGTTTTAAAGGTACTATTTGCTGACTCTCTATTCACTGTTTGATCAGTTAAAGTTTTGGAAAGTTCATATCTTCTGTTGCCTTCTGCATCTGTCGTAAATAAATTAATTCCTTTCTTCAGTCACAAGGTCCAATAAGTGCTCAGACGTCTTCAACGGAGCCCCAGGATCTGCACCTGAAACTGCACGATCTTTTGACGGTAGTTGAAATTTCTTGGAAAACATTTGTGTTTCAGAACAAGTTCGATTCTTTTGCTGAATTGTTTTTGCTTTGATATTATTCTGTCCCTGCAAGGTTCCTGTTGCAATCCCAGCTGAAGATATCCAAGCTGTTGAGTGTGACCGTCTATGCTTCGTTGATTTGGTGCAAAAGATGCTCCACACGGATGCTGCAGAAAGGATCACACCAGAAGAGATCCTTTCTCATCCCTTCATCACCTTGAGCCATCTTAATCATGAAGACCACAACAGCTAGTAAGTGTGTGTACAAGTATTCAACGTCATCGCTCAAAAGATATATGAAGTTGTTTTGAGCTTAATAATTGTCTTCCAGTGTGAAATCTTCTATCAAACACATGGAGGTCTGCAGCAACTGGACCTTTGATGGAGGTGAAAATCCTCAGCAGCCCATCTGCAACACTTCCAACACATCGAAGTCTGAAAGCAACCTCCTGACGGTGGACCATCCTCTAAACTGCGAGGTGGAGCCCTCAGTACACGAGGACTTCATCAGAGAAGAGAACTCTGAAACCAACCTGCTTACGATGGACCATCCTCTAAGCAGTGAGGTGGGGCCCTCAGTACACGAGGACTTCATCAGAGAAGAGAACTCTGAAACCAACCTGCTTACGATGGACCACCCTCTAAGCAGTGAGGTGGAGCCCTCAGTACACGAGGACTTCATCAGAGAAGAGAACTCTGAAACCAACCTGCTTACGATGGACCACCCTCTAAGCAGTGAGGTGGAGCCCTCAGTACACGAGGACTTCATCAGAGAAGAGAACTCTGAAACCAACCTGCTTACGATGGACCACCCTCTAAGCAGTGAGGTGGAGCCCTCAGTACACGAGGACTTCACTAGTTCCCCTGAAGAAAGACAACTGGAGGACTTGAACGGTTCAGAGTATGTCAGCAGGTATTTGCCCAAACTTTATCCCTCTGTCGATTTTTGGTATTTTAAACAACCAGACTGATATTCAGTGAAACTAAGAATCTTCTGTCTTCTATTCATAGACTGCCAGAACAAAATGAGGAGGAGACCCAGCGCACCACTGCTGACGGCACCACTCCCACGATAGAAAATACCTCATCGAACAGCAACGCAACAATCCAAGGCCTTATTGCAGAAGTGACTCAACTGAAGGCTGTAATCGAAGAAAAGGATAAGCGAATTAAGGAGCTGAAAAGAAAAGAAGATGATTTTGTGCAGTACACAAGGATGAACAACCTTGTGATATCTGGACTTGACTTAACCCATTCTTCCAATGCATGGGCTACAGCAGGTCACAGGGAGGGTGAGGCTGCAGCAAGAGTTGAACAACACACACTTAAGCAGCAAGTCATCGACTTTTTCAGCAGTAAAGACATTATAATAGACAGTCAGAATGTAGCTGCTTGCTACACTCTGTCCCAAAGCCGACACCACAAGTCCAACATTATCATTCAGTTTGGGAGTAGAAAACACAAGGATGAGGTGTTAAGGCAGTCTAAAAAATTGAAGGGCACGGGCGTATATGTAAATGAGCACCTGTCTGCAAAAAATGAGAAGATTGCAAGGCAAGCTAGAATCCTGAAAAAAGAAAGGCGGATTCAAGACACTTGGACGAAGAACTGTAAAGTGATGATACGACTAAATGGCACACCAGAGCAGGCCAGAGTGACCTCAGTTAGCGACATCAGAGAGCTGGA
>OMNM01002255.1:0-11470 GCA_900302745.1 Parablennius parvicornis | reverse complement strand
ATTTACCGGTTTTTTTTTTTTTTTTTTTTTTTTTTTGGTGGTATTGGAGTTCAGGTGGCTGTTTTGATGAGCGACAGGTGGATCACGTGCACAGAGCTCCTTCACTTGTGCTCGACCTTTCAAATAATGTCTGATACTGCAGAAACTTTTAAAGAAATGGTTCTTCTGCTTGGTCATTTAAAGTTTAGAGTTTTTTGTCTTCTCATTTGAATTGACAGTAGAGGTCAGCCTATCAGCATGTCCACACATGAGGCGTTTTCTCACAGGTTAACCATTAACTGTGGATTTCTGCTGCTGCTGTGGAGAAATGTGCCTTTCAACTTTCAGGAGAACTTCAAGAATGTAACAGAGTGGACTGATATGACAACAAAAAGGATAAACTCATCAGCACAATGTATCAGACTCAGGGATTCCATTAGTTATCCTCTTACTGACTCAGGTGGGCAAAGTACAGCTTTGAAACTTGGATCATTAAACTTTATTGATCACCTGCTTGCTGTTGTGCATTTCCAGATCCATGTCTCCATAAAGCAAAGATTGTTGCTAAATCTGAAGAGAAAAAAAGAAGAGGAATACAAGTAGGCTGTGTTTCATTTGTGGTCACTTTGTAATGCAGCAGAAAGTTGTCCTGGAGTTGCCACCACCCCCCTGCATGGACGTTAACTCACAAAATGCCTTTATGGGACCAAAGCTAAGCCACTGCCTGGTAATCATTTCACGACATGACATACTAACTCAGCCTTTATGGATGAGCTGAAAAGAAGAGACTTGTCTTCAGGGACACCCCCCATCCCCAACGATTTAGTGGAACCCAGCAGCCAAAATCGGAATGAGTCATAATCGAAGCTCATGGCTGGTGATCCTGTGACACACAAAAGGCAACAGATCCATCCTGCTAGTTAAATATAACGCTGAGTGCAAGAGAGCAGACGGGCTCTTCCAGGAAGTGTGTGAGTGACTCAGTGGAGCTGGTGTGTGTGATGGCTGCTCTACACCCCCAAACACGAGGATTCGTGCACTAAATTTTGCATCCTTGTCACCTGCCCAGCTGCTCTGCTGCTGATCTCCAGCTGCGTTGGCCGGACACTTTGCTATCATGAGGATAGAAAACATTGCTCCCATGTGGCTGCACACTGGTGTATGTGTGTGTTTGGCCTCTGCCTCAACTCACATGTGAGGATTGTATGTTGAGGCTTTGTGAGCGGATGTAGCTGCAGGTGGCTGATGAATGGACTGAATCTGAGTGCAATTTATTTATTTCTTTTTTAAATCTCAGAGTAGCACCACAGACACTATGAGAAAAGTTTTAATTTCATCCTGTGAAGATGGCTTTGTCAAACCCACGTATTCACTAGTTTTCAGTACACTCCCTGTTTTAAGGAAGTTGTTGTAAAACATCATGTCGAACTGAGCACAGATCCTCTGTGGATGTAGTTTGGTTCAGATGCTTCATGTAAGCTCACACACACACTTCATAGTTTTATTTTTTAAGATCAGGCCTTTTGTAAGGACCAGACCGTCACTCTCAGGATCCCTTAACTCTGAATCTTGTCAACTGGCTGCATGTTTCCAGTTGTTTTCCTCTTCTGCAGAATGAATTCAGATCCTATCAGATGTATGTCATTATTTAATTAACTAAATTTTTTTTTTTTTTACAGCACCCTGATAGATTAATGCTGTCCTCTCAGACATTAAGACTACTTTGTTTGGGCCACTCCATCAACAGGTTTATCTAATTAAATCTGGCCTTAGTAGAGGCAGAAATGTTATCAGAATAGCTGACTCAGTAGTTTTCCCTCCCTCGACTGTGAGCCATTTCACTGGAGTCCTGACAAATCAGAAATAAACTCTTCAATAAGGTTATCTCGTGTGAAATCTCAGCTACTCACATGTACTTGGTTGGCAAAAGTGCTGGTCTTAAATGAAGCCCCCTGGGTCTAAGGTTGTCCTTTCACTCAGCCAGAAATAAAGACGTGATTGGATTAGCGTGTGGGTGAGGAGCACTGCAGGCGGAGGAGATCTCATTAAGCTGCAGGTAAAGGTCAACTCTCAGCAGAAGTCACTTGTCAGGCGGGACACTACAGTAAGACCGTTGGGACATGTTCATTTCCTCTTTCCTACAAGAGTTCAGTCGGCCGTGTCCTCAAGATTTTAACAAGGGCGTTATAAGTAAACAAACCCCCTTATGAAGAAGAGTACATTCTTATAGTCTTTCTGGTTTTGGTTGTGATGCAAGTTGTATGTATATTTATACAGTTAAAGATGTAAAGCAGTACAAGTGTTCCTCTTATTTGATTGATCGTGTACTTTATGGACATTTGCTTCAAGCGGTATGATGTCTTCAGGCTCAAAGTTGGAGCGTGTAACCTCGTATTACAAAACAGTACAGACTTGTATTTGTGAGTGATATGTTTAGGTTGATCAACAACCCCTGCTATATCTGATAAGCTTTTTGTCTAAAGATTGATCTTTTAAAAGTAGATCTTAGTGATAAATTGTTACCAACTTTATCCTATCCATATCCCACGAATCGTCTCAGTCGAGTGTGTTTTTAAAAAAACAAAACAATGGTACCATCTGAAAAGTCTTCATGTTGCATGCGACTAGTGAAAGGAGGACTGTGTTGATGTGGCTCCAAGTCCCAGTGGGTAAATAACCCCCTAAGAAACTGTTCTTTAATTAAAATAATGTGCTATTCAGAGCAAATGGTGTGCTAACTGCAAAACACTGACAATCCTATTTTTTTTTTTTTTTTTTTTTTTTTATAATTCACAAGATTATCTTTTTTTTCTTCCTCCCAGCACTTCAGGATGACCAGTGGCTGTCTGCAGAGGAGATTGACGAGAGGAGGCGGCAGAACATGGCCTATGAGTACCTGTGTCACCTGGAGGAGGCCAAACGGTAAAGTTGGAGTGGATGAAGGTGGAAAAAGAAAGAAGAAGAAGAAGAAAAAAAAATCTCAATAGTTAAGCCTAATGAGAAATGTCAACTGAATGCAACCACTTTTACCCGACATTGTTTGGTTTGTAACCAATGGGTGTGGCCTCGTGGTCGTTTGTCAGGGTTATTTAATGTGAGATTATGGGACTGTTTGTGTTTTTAGGTTTGTTTGTTTAATTGACATCGTCGGAGGGAGTAGTTGTGGAAAATGAAATCATAATCATGCTGAGAACGCGAATGCCGTGTGATGCACGGGAGAACAAAGCAGCATGTGATGAAGCTGCGTCTGTAGTTTCTGAAACCTTATGACAGAGAACAAGAGAAATGGCCCGCGTGCAAAATGATGACACAAAACTGCAACAATCATGTGAGGATGTGCGAATGAGGCTAGTAAGATAGGTCTTTTTTTTTAAATTTTTTATTATAAATTAATCCTTTAAAATTAAAAGGTGTAAATGTGACAGAAGTCTCCATGATGTGTGTGAGCAAAGCTAAAACTAAACCACTTCCTGAGCAGGAAGCGTGATTCCCCCGTCTTCGCTCACCGATTTGTAATCGACTCCACACTGCCACTCAGATTAAGTCCCAGACTGAAATGTTCCTCCTTAATTCATTGCTGCTAGTTTTGGGCCAGGTGGTGAGCCCAATGGGGAAGAGCGGGCCTGTATGTGTAGGTCTGATGTCTGCGGATTGTTTGACAACTGAACTTGCACTTTGACTCAGTTACGACTGTTTGAGTAGCTTATGTCAAAGGATAGTGAAGGTTTACAAAGGCTGCTCGCTCGTCTAAACTGAGCACGAGGTCAGGTGTCATTCACAAAGTGGTCACGCCTCCATCGTGACACTTCAGTGGTTTTATGATGTGCTGGTAAAACTTTAGAGGAAGACCATCTGGGCTACACAGCCGGTGTGAGCGCGGGGACAGGATGATTTGGTAACATCACGGTTCATCTTAAAATGACCACATGTCAGTTCTCACTTTCACTTTTTCGTTTCCTGTTATTTCACCAAGAATTCTCGCAGTTGTGAAACTAGACCACTATTTTGTGTGAGCAGTCACCCGAGATTAGGCTTAGGACGACTGTTAGTGAAGCTGTAGAACACAGAGAGTATGGGATTAAGTGGTAGTCTCTGGAGTCATCTGTCTGCGATCATTACGAGACAACCATGAGAACAGTGAGACTGAAAAAATTCTTATTTATTTATTCACTTTTGTCACACGGCTTGTTTTCAGCGGTAAGCCCATTGGTTTTGTTAGTGACATCATCTCAATGTTAACAGATGTTTTGGGATGTTACAACAGGAATTTCTAACAATAATGACTCCATTTTTGTCCTTGTATGTTGGTTCAGTGAAGCATCTTTTTGACAGGCAACCTTGACACTAGAGCTGCTTCTGTCCAGCCATTGTTTGACTGTTACGTCATTACATCTTATGGGAATAAAACCGAGCACGACATGTGCATTTTGTTTCACTTCCCTGTTTAGATGGTTTTAGATCCGTCATTTAACTGAAACAAATTTACAAAAAGAAAAACTTGTTGCTCTCATTAATAAACTTTCATTCAAACTCAACCTCAGACAAACGCCATCACATTTGCTCCAATTCGTTACACGCAGACCCACACAAATCCCGGCTCATGACCGTCATGACCTGGCTGCATGACGCAATCTCCCAACAGGCGCTCTGTGTTGACGGAGCTGAAAGCAAAGCAGGATACGTCACTTCTAATGTGTTGAGGTGAAATAGATTTGTGCTCTGGTCCAGGAGGCTGTGTTATGTTTAGCATTGTGTTGTTGCAGTTTGCACAATACCAGGAAGGCCTTCTTTGGCTGTAAATGCCATCACGGGCCTGTCCTGCTGGAGGAGACGCGTTCTTCCTTTGTTTTAAGCACAGGAAGTGAAGTTTCACGGGTGAGCTACGTCGGCCATGCGGGATGTTTCCTGACCATGCTTTCAAGCCCCCCAAAAGATTCATCTTTTCTTTTTTATCTGTTACAAGATAAACCGATGTGTGACCTATACGTGCATAAAGATTGCAACGAAACACATTTCTTTATAAGAGATTCACACTCGGTTGATTATGGAATTGATACATTATTAACATTAACATGTGAAATTAAGTGCTCTGCTATTCAAACTCACGTGCACTCAACAAATGGAGTGAGTTTGTTTGAAAGGCAGGACTCATACGGTTCCAAACTATAGTCTGACGTGGTTCAATTGAAATCTGAAAGCCGTACAGACCAAACACAGGACGTGATGGGCTTCAGAAGTACCGGATCCTTGCAACAGAGGAGTTCCTGAAGTTGTTTTGAGAGCCTTATATGACTGATATGTCACCGAGTTCTCAGCTAGTAAATATAAATAATGAAATAAGCCTTTCTTGACACTGCAGGTAGCATTAAAATGAAAAATGGCCTGAATATGCTGTGAAAGCCACAGTGATGACAGTGAGTAGGTAAGGTTAAGCAGGCGTGTCTTTGGATGGTAAGCAAACCTTTTTAAGAGCGTCAGTGTTCCTGATGTCAGTGAAAAGCTCAGCAGGACAGCTCCTGGTGGTCAGACCGGCTGGAGACACTGTGAAGCTGTAAAGATGGAGCAGGTCTGATGGGAGTGGAAGAGTGAGGTTGTACATGACCCTAGATATTATGTCCTGGTGATGACGCGTTTAGCTCTCTCAACAACACCACCACCATTACAGACACTAGCTGAAATAGGCATTTATTACTCGGCTCTCATGAGAATGGTTATAACAAGGTTCAGAAAATGACAGAGTAGATAAGCACGTGGTAACAAGACAAGATCACCCTGGACACTAGAAACAAAGATAAAACACACTTGAGCAAGATTCCTCGCTGGTCACTCATTGTAGATTGTGATTCTCAAGTCTATCCGGTCAATACAAAGCTTATGATGATCTGTTTCGCAACTATATTCTACATTAAATGACAACTGCAAACTGCTCTCTTTCTGTCAATGAATGAACAGAACTAGCTTAGTAGATTGTGCTGCTCAGTGAAATCACATTGTTACGAGATCTTAAAGTTCACATTCTTTCGATTACACATGTGGAATAAATGTATTTCCCATCAAGTTACATCCAGTCTCCCCTCTTACCCTTAAATTATTAAGTCAATTATTAAAGTTCAACTTACAAAACAGGCGGCAGATATGACGGGATGGATAGAAATGGATTTTGTGCCTTTTTAAAAGGGACTTTGATTTATCAATGTTGAGTTTGAGAAATTTTGACGAGAATCATGATTTCCTTATTGGGATCGTAGAGGTTGGTTTGGTCGAGCGATATAGTTGTCTGTCCTTTTATTCCTTGAGTTGCATAAACCCGCACGCTCCACTGAGTTTGTGCCGTAGGTGCACTGTGTTTTGGTTGTCCTTATTGTGCTGACACCAATTTTTGCAAGCCTGGAACCTTTGAGCACCCACATTGAATTAATTAATCAAAACAAGGCGTCGTCTGCGTGCATGTGGGAGTTGAGGCGTTCCAGTCATTAGACTTTGAGGAGGCTGGCAGGGAACAAGATGAACTGTTTGGCTGACTGCAGTGGCTGCTAGAGAAAAACTCTTGTTTATCACACTGATTAAACAGTGCTTTATATAGTCACGGACTGTGTTTGGGGTGTTTATTAAACTTGACGTATAGACTGACTTTAGGAATACCACATGTGCAGATGTTGTACTGAACGTATAATCTATGCATTAACCTAGATACAGTGTCTTGTATGTTAAACGGCAAATGTAATAAGATGTTTTTCTTTATTTTGTAGGGACACTACTCTGGGAAAAATACGTTTCTTTTTTCCATGTTGGAAACTGATTGCTTTTTGACTTTTATTAGTCTCTTTGCTGATTCCACATGAGTTTCTTTTGTTATTCTTGTGACATCCTTTGAATTAATGTCTCGCTCGCTCTTTTCTTCTCCCTCCCCCACTGAATGCATATGACAAATGTGAAATCAGTGTATGTCCAGTGATGCGACACTATTCGTCTCGCCACTCTCAGCTTTTGGCTTGTGCAACTCAAGCATTTAATATTTGAAATTTTGAAATTTACAGCAAGTGTGCAGGAATCATAATCCATCTTGCATCTTTAAAATCTTTGCTGCTGCGATGTTTGTTGGCTGATTCACCCAAACAACTACTAAATAATTGCAATCCACCTAAAAAAAAAACAAAAAAAAAAAAATCATTGGTTGGTGGAAGAGCAACAAAGTTTCATTTTGTGGGGGTTTTTTTTAACAAGCAATGCTGAACTGTAACCATTGTAGTAAATGTGGTGTTACACTGAGGCAAAGAGATAATGTGTTACAGACTTTGATGAGTCACTGTGCTCACAAATCATTCACTAGTTATTTGGAAAGGGGTTTTTCCTAATATCTCTGGGAGTAGTCTGGCAAAAACACTGCGGCCCCGAAGCCACTATTAATCCTTTCTGAGGGAAATGACATCAGTTTAAATGAAGGTCGAGGAAAAAAATGCAACATAAGCCCCAAATTTCTCTCTCGTTTATGACTTTTACCTTCGTTTTTTCACTCATATATTTTCCTGCAAAAGTGAACTCGGACACCTTGACCAGTGTTTTAGTTTGGAGACGTAAGAAAAGGAGTATGAGAGTGTCTTGGTTTCTTTTCACCTCTCATTGGCTGTGTGACAAGTGAGCTCAAAGCACAAACTGCGAATGTGTCCACAGCCCCCTGCCTGAAGCATGCTGGGCTCCGTGTGGGTGTTGTCCTGTAACAATGCCCAGATCCTTCACACCAACAGACAACTTTGTTTCACTGTTTTTCCCAAAACTCTCCAGCTGATTAAAGCAACATTGACATTGAGAGTGAATGACTGACTTTTGCAGGTCTGTGAGTTGATGAAGAGTTAAATGACATGAAGGTTTTCATTCATTCGTCGTACGAGGTTCTGTTTGCCAAATTTGCTCAACAGTTTTGTTGCTGATAAAGTATTTAATATCCGTGCCTTTTTGATATGACCCATGTCTTTGTGTGTTGTCGTTGGTCTGCCGAGAACTTTCGCTTTGCTCAGAGAAGTTCAGCAGGTGTAGGAAAAACCAATATTGACCCGTTCACAACATGCAGGTATTGCATCATCTAATATTCAGCTTGTGGACATAAAAAAAAAAACTGGTTAAGTTAAATGATAATTAGAAAAAAAAAGAGAGTTTGAATCTATTGTTTCTAGTACTTGAAATGGAAAGTCATATGGAAACGTATCCGGCAGTGAACTCGTGCCAAGACAAACTTGGCGGATCAGTTGAGGCCCGTGTAAACAAGGACTTTCTCAGGTGCTGTTTACCAACAGGGTGCCAGTGGAAAATGTACAATCGTTGGAGAAAGGCCAATGAGGTGAAAGGCTAGATCGGGCAGTAGATGGGGTGCGATGGAGGCAGATGATCAACTGTGGCAACAAAGACGAGACCCCCTGAAGAAGTCCAGCTCGTTTTCTCCACTTACGACATTCTACCAGCTTAGAATTGATTTTGAATTCTTGCTCCTGAGGTTTGAAGAGATCCAACAGAAATCCTGCTTCACCTGAAACCTGCAATTCTGTCTTTTACAGATGGATGGAGGCCTGCTTAGGGGAGGAACTGCCTCCTCCTACCCAACTGGAGGAAAGCCTCAGGAACGGTGTTTATCTGGGCAAACTTGCCCATTTTTTTGCCCCCAAAACTGTGCCTGCGAAAAAGATCTACGACAGAGATCAGACCCGTTATCAGGTAAAACGTCTCTTCTTCCACTGACCTTCTTTAAGGTTAGGGTCCTGCTTGTGCTACATTTAGATTTTTGAGATTACATCACAGTCGACAGGAAGACAGTTTCCTGACCTGTCAGGCCTTTTTCCGGCAGTTTAAAACAGTTTTACACAGCAAAGTGGGAGGTCGGTGTTGGTGCTACACAATAACAAGCAGCTGCAGTAGAGTGAGAGTGAGTTGCTCGACTTTAAGCGTAATATCAGTCACCTTTCACATGCTGTAAATAATACCTGTCCGACTACTCCATGTCCAATATTATTGATGAATGTTAATTTTGGCATATTTATGTTTTTTTTACTTCCATTTTCAGAGCACCGGGCTGCACTTCAGACACACTGACAACACGGTGCATTGGCTCCGAGCCATGGAGTCAGTGGGCCTCCCCAAGGTAACACGCTGCAAAGCCGTCAAGTCATCAAAAAAAAGGAAAATCATATATTTAAGGAGCACAAGTACAATTTTTTACTTGTCATGAACTTTAAGCTACATTGCATCTATTTGGAATTCTGATGTATTTCTACCCATAATATTACATTAGACACAGTTTGTTTAGTTGTTGTCTTACAGTCCCAATAACAAATCACCTGACTGACCAACGCTTCAGCGCAAAACTCTCAGATGAACCTGATATAAAAACAAAAACAATCTGTTGCGTTTTCTGATTTCAGATATTTTATCCCGAGACGACTGACGTGTACGATCGCAAAAACATGCCAAGGGCGGTGTACTGCATACACGCACTGAGGTGAGACTGAAAGAATTTCACGAGCATGGGGATTTTTCCATTTCACAGTCTGCATTGCATTTCTCTCCTCTGACGGGGAAATGGTTCACCCGTCTCTCTTATCTTTTGTTGGTGCTGTGGCAGAGCGCCCTGCTGCTTTTTACCTGAAGGTGCCACACATGAATGTTTAGAGTGAATTCACTTCCAACGGAATTATATAAACTTGATCATTTCTGCTGACCCAAAGGCGCGGTGCTAATGTTTGGTCGTCAAGATTAACCTGTTAGTCACTGGATAGATTAGATCCATTGAGCAATACATTTTTCTCTGAACCATTTTTGTGTGAGCAGCAGCAGTTTGTTTAAACGCCACTTACGTCACGAGTTTGTTGTGACAGACTTTGACATGTTGCGCTTATGAACAGAACGGCTTGTACACAAACTCTGAGATGTGTAAAACTCCCCACGGTGTTTCCATTAACTTTTAACCCTCAAAATTCCTATCCTGTCATTACTGACAGGACTTGACATTGGTGCTTCTCATAACCATGACTCCTACACCGTGTATGATATCTACAACATTCAAAACTCCCAAAAAGCAGAGTAATACAGCGTCACGGCCTTCAACTTGTTATTGCAGTGAACCTCAGAACTTCTTAACTCTGACCAAAAGAAAAGGAGGAAGTGCCCACTTGTACATTTTTGCAGCCTTTAAATAAAACAGCCTGCATATGATCCCAAACATTAAAAAGTTGATTGTTATACTGTTATGACTACCATACATGGGAATGAGGTTTGGAAGGGATTACAAGGCCTTGTAGCAACCAGTAATGTATTAATGATTAATATCACAATACCTCTTAGTAATGTCATAATTTAGGGCTTTTCCAAAGTAATAAAGCCCATAAAGTAATGACTTGCCAAAAGATATTTGATCCATTATCGGAATAACATTTAGCCACTAATATAATGTGACTGAATTTCAAAAACAGATTAATACATCGGGCTGCATTTCTTTGGATAAAACTATTGTTTCACAGGTTTTTTTTACTTTTCTTATGAACAGTAGATGTAGTGGATATGATATTAATCGTGTTCATTCATTGAAGACATAAACTCTGATACACTGTAAAAACAAAATCTTTAATTGTTTTATGACATTATTAGCAAGTTGTTACTGGCTATATTACATTCAGAATGGCCAAAATTGTCACATTATTACATGATTTGCAGATATTACAGTTATCACGTTATTGGTTATTGTTGGTTAAAAAAAACCAAACAATTTAACAGTGTGAGCAATGCTTTATTGGGCAAGTGACCATATTTGATAACTTACACATTTCCGACAAATTAAAAAAAGATTGTTTTACATTTGCCAACAAGTGGAGCAGTTGCAAGAAATCACGATCTTGGCTTTAGCAAGTCAGTGACATGACTTCTTAACCTTTTATGATTATTGTCCAACACTGTGGGCTCGGGTTGCGTTTACAAGCTGACTATAAAGTAATATACTCTCTTTTTTGTTGGAAAGGTTTGCATGTTTTCCCTCACACACCTTTCAGCCTTGTGAACAAACAAGAATCGTATGCATTTTAACTACAGTCAGCAGTAGTGATCTTTATGAACACATCTTCACAGATGGTAGTTTCACCGGCTGCCTACAGTTTCACTTTTCTGTCGAAACCTTTGTGGTTGTATATGTAATGTGGGCGTTGCACTTGACACGTGGCTGCTCAGTTGAGACGACTTAGAATGAATTAAAAGGAGATTTTTATTTTTTTTTAAATTGATATCTTTCTCATCTACTCAACTGAAGTCTGATTTTGTGGAGTGGTTATATGAACTGGCTGAGTTGTTTTCTCTGTTGTAATGTTTTGGTCCAGGCCTCAGAGGGTCGACTTCCTTCCCTCCATATGCACACACGTGCTCTTCCTTCCTGCTAAAGCTAAACTCCCACAAGGTTCCAGTGAAAAGTTTGCTTCCCTGAGCAGTTCTGGAAGCCTCGAGACTCACACTGTGTTGG
>OMNM01002253.1:0-11883 GCA_900302745.1 Parablennius parvicornis | reverse complement strand
ACAACACAATATGGATCATGATAACATGTTGACTTTTTACATTTTATAGAAGAATGACCAACAAATAAAAACGATTATATTTGTCATTGCTATTTTTGTGTCGTTTTCTTCACTTCCCTTAAGGTTTATAGTACAAAGTACTGATACTGTAGATAACGTTCCTCCCTCCACAGAAGTAGAATGAATGTGACACAGTTGCAAATAATGCTTTAAAATTTTAAACTACAAAGAGGTACTTTTTCCTCTTGTCTAGGATGAACATTTTTATGAGGGTCGTCTGTGATTTAAACACATTTTAGTCACATCTTAAACTTCTTAAACAATGAAGTGCAAATGTGCTCATTTGACTGTTGCTAACCTGTTCTCGTCTCAATGTACCAATTTTTTTTTTTTTTCTTTTTGGTGCCTGAAGCAATGTGCCTGCCTTCGGCTGCTCTCTGTGTTATTGTTTAGGTTTTTTAAATCATGTTTTCACATTTCCCTTCTTTTGATCTATTTAACATGAGTATATTATTTCAGTGATTTGTTGTTTGCTGTTGAGCTATACTCCTGTTATATATGTGGATCCTGGTTTAGTATTAATCGTCTTTATAGATAGGGATGCACGGTGGTGTGCTGCTTTGCACTATGTGCTGTTTCATGGCAACAAGGTTGTGGATTCACAATTGGGCTTTTGCTCCTTCCTTTGTGGAGTTTACATATTGCATTGTTGTGATGTGGCGATTTGCTGATCACAGAATGCTTTCTTCAGACTTTAATTGTTTCATATATCAAAGCTGCATTAAAGCAAATTTAAATAAAAAATGCTTTGCTCTCAAACTCCGTGAGTATGATGTGATGACTGTGAAACTCCCAACTTGTTGAGTTCTCTCAGTGCCAAACATTAATATACATTTTCAAGTGATATTTATTGTTTAATGTAACATTGAAAATGTCAAGAG
Source organism: Parablennius parvicornis (assembly GCA_900302745.1). Classification (NCBI taxonomy): domain Eukaryota; kingdom Metazoa; phylum Chordata; class Actinopteri; order Blenniiformes; family Blenniidae; genus Parablennius; species Parablennius parvicornis. The sequence goes on along the minus strand of OMNM01002253.1, from coordinate 10,942 downwards.
CATTTCTTCAAAATTGAGTGATTTTTATCTGTATTTATTTGCAGTTTTTTTGCAGTTATCCTTGCTGCATTTTATTTTTTAACTGTGAATTGAAAATACTTGTTTAAAGCAATTCATATTTTTTTCAGGTCTCATTTCTATCATAAGAAATAACATTTAAGCATTGCTCTTAGTGGATCCTGGCAGTGCAAGGCTTATTATTTGCTGGAAAAGGGCACACTGCAATGTTTGCGGTGTACAGGTAAGACAAAATAAAAAAATAAAATTTCACATCAATTGCAATATCTGTCAGAACAACTCTGCCTTATCATTCTGCTATCCATCCTACATGGACCCTTTGTACAAGTTAAGGTTATTGGAGCCTATTAGAGCTGACATGGGGCGGATGGCAGGGTACAACCTAGACAGGATGAACACAAACGGACAAATCTCCAAAATGATGGTCTACAGTCACAAATTGCCCTAACAAGCCTGTTTGCCTGATTGCAAGCAACCCGCACACCCTCTACTGAGATACACTTGCTTTAAGAGGCAATCTGAAATCTCCAAGGAAAATAGGTTGTGAACCCTAGTACTATATCACCATGCCATCTCATCCTTACAGCGCTGATGTAAAAAAAAAAAAAAAAAGGATTGTATATGCTGTTGTGTTCTTGTACAGTGCTGTTTCCACTGTCCAATGAGAGCCAGTCGTCAGTTGTCCAGTTTTTTCAATGTCAATTTGTGTAAATGCTGACATTTCACATTTATTATCAACATCTACCTTCATCGAATTTTGTTTGTTTTCCAATTTGATTCAGCATACGCTTCTTACCAATGTACATCTGAGATTACATAGAGCACAACACCACCTGAAATCCAAAGCAACGATGTTTTGCTCAAGGTTGGAAACTGGAGTTTCTCAGGAGTGCAGCAGTATTTGAAAATGTGACTTATTGACCTCCATTGTGAAAGTCTGATAACTTGACCACTGAATCCATAAAGCTCAGACATATACCTCTGACTCAAACATGCACTTTTATGGTTTTACTGGTGAAAGATCAAAGATCAAAAGCAAATGTGAACATATAACCAGTGTTTGTTCATACTATTACAAACGCCATGTGAGCCTGGAAATTCATGGCACGTTTGCATGTAAGTGTAGGCAGTAACTGTGGTTTCACTATGATAGCCTGTCATGTTTGGACTTTTCACGAAAAAAAAATGTAAATAAATCTCTTAATGTTTAAGATTTGTATAGATGAAAAGAAGTGTATTCATTATATGCATTAATTTAGATTTTGTTTTATCTTAATTTTTGTTTAATGAAAAGCCAAATGAGTTTCACTGTGCAGTCTAATTTTTCTTCCTTTGTTCATGTCACATTGTGTAGAGCACAGAGATGAATGATGATTCAGTTGAGCCCCATTTCCGGAGATTTTCTTCTCTCTCACTGCTGTAACATTTCTGATTTCTGATCGCCTTGCGTCGAGGTGACTAGGAAGTGTGGGGTATTTCTATGAAACTCGGCAACAACTAGCTGTTTTTAACCATAAGTTTAGGATCCATCCACAAGAAAACCTACACAGCCAGAAAAATAACTTGAAATAAAAAGCTTGACTGTATTCAGCAGCACTTGATTGTAATCAAATATGTATTTTACTCCATTTTCGACGCATGTCGTGCCTGAAGCATTGTAATGACAACAGTAAAAGATCATTGTGTTCATGAGAAATTAAAAACCACAAAGACACACTGCAAAATCACAAGACTGAAAGTTGTGACACAAACAGAAATGTGTGTCCTGCATTTAATTAGCAAAATAATGACAATTAACAATACAACATCCTCCCAACACCAGACAGCGAACAGATGAATACACAGAGGCAAAGAGAAATGTGAAAGTGTTCATTAAAAGACCAAAAGGAAAGAAAAAAAACTCAAAGAAAGAAACATAAGTGAATGTCGACATCTTTTTTGTTTAAATTCGAGCTTCACAGCTGCTCTCATCTAAATAATAGAAATGCAATCATGATAAAGAGCCAGAACAACAATGGTAGCATGACTAACGGGTGTTAGTATTTGTATTTGGATTTATATAGAGGTTTTGGCTCAAATGACTGCAACAGAAAAGTATTTTTCATACTCAGCTTTGTTTGATTGGACACTCCAGCTTACAAAAGCGGGGAGGTTATTTGTTAGCGTCGGATTCAGCTGACTGACCAGAATACTCATTGATCACAGTGTGCTTTAGTGAGTCAGTGTGATCAATGGCAAGTCATTGATCAGCATTGTCCTACCTAATCATCCATCCCCAACAACCCCCTCCAAGGCTGCAACAAAAAAAATGTTTCGTTAGATAAACAATTCAAGTTTAGACAAAAAAAGCTGAGGAATTACAGTGACATGATTTTGACTTCATAAAATATATTGGCGACATATTCCTTCTATCAGCTTCTTGTGCTCCTCGCGCTATGAGGCATAATAATTTGGGTGAACAGCAGTGATATTTATTCCAGCAATGCAGCCAAACCCACAAAGGAAGGGTTCACTCATTGGACACAGTTGAAGAGGGAGAGTCTTTGTTCTCTGTGTTTTTCAGCCTGTACGTTTCTTTTCTTTTTTTTTTTTTTTTTAATCAAAATGTAAAAGATGAGCATCAGGGGAAATGATACAATGATTCCACGCGGTCCGATGCACAAAAACAGTGATAGGCATGCAGATCCATATCTCCATGAGTGGACACAAACACCCTCATGCTCAATAAAACAGAATAACGTCTCTGATGGAAAACAGCTGCGCTTATGCCATACACAAACATGTGCATAACAAACTTGCACAATACATCACTGTATAGTCTGTACACATGGGTTGAATATAAATCACTCGGATTTTAGTGGAGTTGTGGGATTGTCTGACCATTTCATTTGTGGTCTCTATTATGTATTATTTGTCACCTTTTGTTATATTCAAGTTACACAGTATCCCAAAACACCTTTTACATCCTCTCCGGTGCAACATTAAACACTAAAACCAGAGGTTTCCTTCTTGGTATGGGTCTGTGCATGCTCCTCTGGTTTTCTATACATCCATGTTGTATTTTTGCATTTGCATTCAAAACCATTTGACATTATATACTAAGCGTGGAATGACACGCAGAAGGGCCCCAGGTCATACCTGGTGAACCCATGACCTTCTCACTGTGAGGCTAGAGCGCTAATTGCTGCTCCACCCACCCCAAGAAGACCCACACATTGTATATTAGATATGCATAGGAAAATCAGCATTAGTTAGTTGTATAAGTTCTGCATGTTGTTGAGAAAAGTTGAATTTAATCATCTATTTGAATGTGAGTTAATTATAGCAACGGATCACTTTGATGCAGAGAAAGGCATTCCACTTGTTATGATTTAGACATTTTAGTTTCTTGTCTCTCAGCAACAAGGTATTTTGTACATGACTCAATAACAACCATGTTAGTCATCGAGAAGACTCAAAGATAATCAGCAGTCCGGAAGCTTCAGAGTTCACATAGAGCTGATTGAAGGGTGATGTCATCAAAATGTAATTATTTATCTGGGTTTGTGGGCAACGTGCTGGTGTGGTGCTTGATCCTCTGACCTCACAGTCTAAAAACAAGTCAGATTCTAGGGTGTATGGATGTGTTGAGTTTGCATGTTATCCCTGGCAGTGCACAGATTTACAGCTTCCAGAGGCATGAATGCTAGTTTAAATGGTGACCTTAGATATTGGTTATTTGGTTTGTTTCTCTCTGCGTCAGCTCCTCTGCTGCCCAGTTAGGTGGAGTTGATATAGGACACATATGGATTTTAGCTTGTTACTGGGTTGTAAGTTTGTGGTGTCATTCTGAGTTACAAGCAAACAAAGTTGACTTGTGCAGCGATGAAAGACTGTTAGAGTTGTATTCCCAGTGGCTGTCAGCTGATGTATTCAAACGTTTACAATGTTTCTCGTTGTGTGAGGCGACCCTGCTGGCTGGTCCGCTCCTGTCACTCACCAAGTACGTTTCTCACAAATCCGTGTAAGAAGTTGTTTGGAAGAATCGCTTTAGGCAAAGCATCAGTAAAAACTCCTCCTCCACATGAGGATTCCCCTGAATATATCACACATGACACACACTACCCCTGCAGTGCATGAAATGAAAGAGGGTATGGAACGAGGGAGAGAACAGAGAGGGGTAAGGCTGGAAACGTGAACACGCTGTTCACATTTTACTGCTAACACGCCTCATGATTTATTGATATTAAAGCTCAAAATGTTCTATTATGTTTTGGTTGAATTTGAAAGACCAGCACACGCAGCAACTTCCCGACGAGGGACACATCAATTTTCCCATCTTTACAATGCTCAATTCCTGTGAGAGATGGGAGCTTTCTAAGGTGATCAGTTTTTTTTGTTTCAATTATGAGTAGTCGTATCTGTGATCAGAACATGTGATGTGCATACACATAAGTCTGTATGTCCTCTGAGAGGACATGGTGTTGCACTAAACTTGGACTATTTTATGGACATAATATTCAGTGAACTGACAAAAAAAATAATCTCCTGCTGTCATAACCTCGTCATCTAACCAGGTCACAGTGAGCGTTAACTTCTTTTTGCATCATTTCCCACAGACATTTACCTGCAGTGATTGGACAATATAACGCTCCGACATGTCTGTGTTTACTTCAGGCGAAGTCTCACATTGGGTGGTTATTTTGTGGATGATTGCCAAACATGTGCACCGCAGCGTGCTTCAAGAAATGGCATAAATGCAGGACTAGGTCACTTAATCATTCCACATTATGCACACGGTTTTGAACTGTGGTGCAGACAAACATCGGATTAGTTTCAGATCCACTGCTGGAAAGTCTAGATGAAAGGCAATTTGCACCTACAACTTGAGCGGTAAACAGATATCAGCATTTCAGGTGTGTGGGCTACTGTGACCAGGCTCATTTCAAAAAGCACTTTTAACGATATGTTCATAGACCATCATGATTATTAGTTAAATCATGATTTAAAAAAGCAATTAGGTAGGAGAATAAAACTGTAATACACAAGGGATAGGAGTTGGAACTAAATTAAATGTTTATGATAAATGGTACTGAAGAGAAAAAAAATGGTGAAAGAGGCTTTAACACAAAACCATAATTATAGGTAAAACATTTGCCAACTGTACATGAAGAACTGCTGAAATAGTTTTAAAGTGAAAACTTTCAATCACAACATGTCAAGTAGGTCGATAATTTGAGTCCTCTCTATGCAGAGTGTGCATGTTCTCCTTGCACATGCACTGGCTCTCTCTTGCAACTGTGGTTTCTCTCTACAGTCGAATAAAAAGTACATTTGAGAATGATTTTTCCCCCTAAATAGTTTTTCGATGTGACCATGAGCCTGTGTGGCTGTTTGTTTCTTTGTTCATGGTGGATTGAGCAGCATGCAGAGCGACTGAAGAGTTGACCCCCCCCCCCGTAGTGGATAGATGTGCTGGTGGTACAGAGAGGTGGATGGATGAAGAGGACCTGAGTGTGGGTGTGTTGATGTGGAAGAGATCAGAGAGGTGCGGGGGGTCCAGTTTATGGATTACCTTGAATGTGAGAACCAGAATCTTGAAATGAATGCATTTGTGAGCCAGAAGCCAGTGGAGCTGCTGGAGTACTGGGGTGATGTGGTGGGTGGAGGGAGTTTGAGTGATGATCCGGGAATTTGAATGAGGGTTTTTTTTTTGAGAAAGGCCATGGATAAGGGAGTGGCAGGAGTCCAGACGTGAGGTGACCAGGGTGTGAACCAAGATGGCAGCTCTATTGGCTGTGAGGGATCCTTGCATCTTTTTTTTTTTCCCTCGTCTGCTGGAAAAGATAAGAATATTCACTATGAGGACTGTTTTTTGTCAACCCAGTGATAAAAAGTAATTTATAGACCACAGCAGAGTGTTTCGTCAGTTGTGATCAAACACCATCTGAATGTGTACCGGCCTCATTTCCTGTCAGCAGTGGTTACCTGCCGACCTCTGCTGATGACAAGATAACGATGTCTGTTGAAGTTCTAATTCAAGATTTGGACAATCTTTTATCTCATGAAGCATAAATGAATTAAATTAGTTGTCTGTTGTTCTATGATGTCTCACGATATCCCCGTAAAGAGATCAGTGAATCAGCTTTTTCAAACCTTCTGTTCCGTCATGTTACATGATGAAATTGTATAACATTATATAACATTTATCAGTGATCAATGTTATATATTCATTTTCACCAATAACTAAGTTCTTCACAACATGATGGAGTAAATGTCCCCTTCTTGATGATTATGCTTCACATGAACTGTATTTCGTCAGGCTTTTTCAGGCAAAAGTTTCAATAAAGCCAATGATTTTCAAACAGTATTTAAGGATCTTGCAAATACACAGTCATAACATAATCAATTTCAAAAGCATTAAATCTATTTTTTGCCACTCTATTTTCTGGGAGGGTTTGGTTTTGTTTTTGCAGTTGCATCTGTTATCGCAGCCTGTGGAAGATGCAATCTTGGTATAAAAGTGAATTTTTCAGATTGAAAAATATGGGGATGATGAAATTGTTTTAGAAAAACCAGTCATCCCCGGCATGAAAACAACCAAAATGGAAAGTAGGTTTATCGGCGAATAGCTTTACATGCAGTCAGGCCTTTGTTTGTGTGGAAACTACCTTCATGCAACAAGGTGCACCGTGGGAAAGATAGTGGATCTAAAGAGAATAAATCTCATATTAGTTAAATGAAAATAAAAAGCAGAAGTGCTTTGTGGGAGTGTGCTGCTCACTGACGCCGAGATTTACACACAGTTTGTTTCTCTTTTCTCTATGTGATAAGAGTGAATAGCTCAGCTGCTGCAACTGCGTCACATGTCAAGCCAAAATAAGCTTATGTTGAATATCCACTTTTGTACTACTCTTATGATTCACATCAATCATCGGTATATTTTTCCATTGGGGTGGGGATTCATTGTCCTCTTTTATGCTACAAATAGCCATATAATTTATGAATACACAAGCTTCATCTGGAGCACCACATTTCCAGCCTCCTTGACCCTCACAAAAAGCTGCATGAACTTCATCTGGTTTTTAATTGACTGCAAAACTTCTTTTTTTCAGACGACTCGGCTCAGAGTTTATATTCGTATTCACACCATCTACATTTCAGTGTGTATGCAATCCCATATTGAGGAAACAGTGCGATGCTATGTAGACATGATGCAGTGCAATGCAACCGGGAATATCAATGCAGCCAAACCCAGCCTTTCAGCTAAAAGTAATGACATGACAAAATATTTGGTTTGGATCTCAGTCTATTTTGATTCAAGGCCTGTATCGCTTGGGGTATTTTAAAAAAAAACAACTTATATACACCTTTGAGCACCTACCCTCTCAACTAAATGCTGTAGTGCTGTGTCACACATCTCTGCAAGCTCTAACAACATCCCTGCAATTGAGAGAGAAGGAGACAGAGAGGTGAGACAGTGGGAGGAGGGTGGCGAGTAACGAGGCTCGCTATTCGCAAAGCTTCTCTGGGCCTTGAGGCAACACGCTTGCAAGCTCCTTTCTTAAAAACAGTAACACTGTGCTCATCGCCTATGCATTGATTAATCACCATACACGGCACCAAGCCTCCGACTGTAATCGTTCCGATTGGCTAGTCAGATTTCTGTTTGAGCATATTATTTATTTTGAATGTTTAACTGTCAAGAATTGGAAGAGATACACACAATTGCAGCCTGTGAGAACACAAAGTCACACAAAAAGCGAAAGTCAAGGTTTACTGAACAGTAGTTCGGTTTTATTATAGCCCAAACTCTGTGATTAGGGTTCTTTGCCGCAGCTACCAAAGTGATGAGCTGATACCATTTCAGTGTCGTTCTCAAGGACGCCCGGATGTTGATTGTTACCTCACTTGTTACTTCCATATTCACATTTATAGCAAAGATCAGTCAATATAATGCTGGGTGTGCAATTTTATCCCCTGTGTGAAACCAACTCAGGAAATGAAAAAAGGTGGGAAGCGTCTGCTGTATTCATTGTGAGAATATGTTTGTACTTTGACAGCCAGTCTCAGTTCAGAATATTCTTTCTTATTCTGCTCTCTGGTGGGACTGGCTCCTTTTCATTCTCCTCTGTGATGCCAAGAGATGGTTCTGTATGTTCAGGACGTCCTTCATCAAGGACAAACTCAGGAAGCACTCTGCTATGGACTGAAGCTTCCCCATTAGCCCATTGGTATTGATTGATGCTGGTGTTGTCGTCAAACCTGTTGGCTGTTATTGAGCAGTGTTGGACAGACGGGCAGGCACCTTCAGAGGACACAGCATCACTCACGTTCATGTCCTGCAGAGTGTAACCTCAACCAGAGCCACTAACCTGTACCCTAAACTAACTTTAACCTTGGACTTGTGACAAGCTGAAGAGATTATTCTAACCTGAGGCCTTTGCGAAATTAGCTTTTGAGATTTGCAGTATCTTTTCGGTTTAATGTCCAGCAGTTTTTCAAGATTTGTTTATAGGGATTTGACTTTTAGCCTCTCAAAGAATACAATTTCAGATGAGTGAGTCATGAGACAAACAGATCTACGCACGCACGCACGCACACACAGTGAACCAGGTGATCCTTTGTCCTATATGATGCAAAGGAACATTACAAGTGATTATAGTCCAGCATAGTGATTTTTTCCACTTCGTTAAATTTTTTTAATCTTAGAAAGTAAATAGCTGTAAAGAGAACTTTGCACCAAGTGATCATCACACCATCACATACAAATTTGAGTTAAGAATTGTTTGCCTTGATACTTTTATAGTTACTGATGAGCATTGCAGGGGAACTAAAGGGTGATAGATGTCTGGCAAGCGTCTTTCAAACCACCACTAACCATTGTTATAGCTATCCTGGGTTTCATGATGTCAATAAAATGCCACTCTGTGCTGCAAACTCACATCTATAATTGTGCCTCTGTGAAAACACACACACACGCGCGCACGCACACTTAAGGAAATAGAGCCCACTTGCTGAGTCACTCTGCAACTCTTTTCTCACTGTGTAGACATTTGTTGAAATACATTCATAAAACAATCATAACAAAAAATAGCTTATCTTAACAGTGATGTCTGTGGATCACAATTTAAAACAAAAGTCAAAAATGTTGCAGCAAGTACAACCTTTGGTTTCTATATTTTCATAAATATGAGTTCTGCATTATTTTGAGTCAGATCTCACACTCGTAGTCCTGAGGCCATGAATATTCGAGAGCAGCAAAATCTGCATCTCAGAAATTCACCAACAAAAACAACAATGGCTTTTCAGAATAACTTAATGTAAGGGTTTAAGAAAAAATGTTGTCCAATCAAAACAAATGAATATCTCTGAAGAAGATTTGATTGTTAAACAATTGTTCAATACATTCTCCAACCTTTTTCTTTTTATTGTCATTTTGATTTTGTAGCAAAAACCTGTACAAAGTTTTATAACACATATAATATAATGTACAATGTAGCCCAAACCCAATATTGCTCCTACATGGAACCAAAAACTTGATTCAATTTCAGCAAACGGTGCGATGTGCCGTCTATATTTGCATACTCACCAGCAGTTTGCCAAAAAAAGAGTTCTGCCATGTTTTGGATCGAGCTCAAATGAATCTTTGCACAATGAGATGAGCTGACATGCCCGACCTGTTTGGGTGTTTCTTTCGCTTCTATGCTTTTCTGGACACATACACTCAAAATCCCTGGCAACCCTGAGTCTACTGCAGTAAAATTTTGCTCATAAATACCCCTCAAATTAATATCATGATGTTTCTGGGGAGGTAAATAAAAAAAAAAAAAAACCTCAGTCAGCCTCCCATACTGGCAGACCTTTAGCCTGGCCTCCCTGCAGCTTAGTGGGGCAGGAGTTGTTCTTGGCAGCACCCACCATGTGACGACGTTTCCATTACAGCACAGCAGTGCTCTATTTGTCTCACCCTTCGTGTGTGTAATGGAAGCAACCATGATGGGTGAGTGTGCCATGAGCTGTGTGTGTTTGTTTGTGCGTATTTTTGTACGGCTGTGTGACACTCTGCTGCCTGGTTTGAAGCATTTTGACGTTCCCCTGCAAAAGTGCGAGGGTCATCTTTTGATGGATGACCTTGCTGAGACACGTCTGAGGTCCAGGGTTTGCTCTGACTTGAGTCAGAAATCTCTCACCATTGACGCTGAGTGAGTGTGTGTCCAGGTTGTGTATTCACACCTGTTATGGACTAAAAGCCTGTTTGGCTGAGGCCATGGAGAAACAGTTCCTCTCTGATTCAATTACCACAGCGAGCAGAGCTGCAGGGGCAACAGGAGGCTAGGGGACATCACGGTCTGCTTCACACAGGTTTTCCTGACACAGGGTCGAATAAAGACGCCTATCAAGTTTGAAATGTGCTCTTACAAGCTTGATTTCACCTTTCCATCTTTTTCTCCTCAAAGTCTCCGAGCTTCTCCCGCAAGCCTTCCTGCAACCGGCTTCGCTGAAGTGATACCTACGCCCTCATATGTCACAACTCGTCTGTGCCAAATTCAATTTGGAGGAAGTTGCCTCGCTGTGCTTTTTCAGTCACTAACTTGGTATTGCTGACAATGGTATCGTAATGGCGTGGCTTTAGAGATGAACGAAACGGCGTGGACTGTTCAACATTCAGCAGTATGGAGGAGAACCCTGTGTTTACCAACATTTCATATGTGTGTTTTTCAAGTGGTGAGATTAAAACACTTAGAGTGTTGCACTGGCATAACCATCCTCTGAATGTCGGCCCATTTCCGCCCCTCATCTTCAGTTGTCACCAGGAACACTTAACTTGTATGCTTCTTGCTTTCACTCCCACTCATCATCTCTGATGTGACGTTGCTGGCAAATTTGGGATGTGCAGGAATAATGATATTTGAGTACTGGCTTCTGGTCTGTAATTGAAACA
>OMNM01002250.1:0-11693 GCA_900302745.1 Parablennius parvicornis | reverse complement strand
TGGAGGGCAAGGTGAGTTGCAGTTCTAAGCAGAATAGAAGAACAGAGACTGTCCCTCTATGAGACTGGCGCTACGTTTCCTCCTCTTGCACAAAACACAAGAGCTCATACAGCAGCTAGACAGAGAAGAGACAAGAGATTTTATTTGACATAAAAAACATTTTTTTCTTGAGAACCCAGTTGGATGGTTTGTTTGGTTTGTGAGATTCATCCACTTCTCTCAGCTGTTTGTCTTCTCTCCTCACACACACACACACACACACACACACACACACACACACACTAAAAGATCACCTTAAAAAAAAATCTGTTTAGCTGTTCATTCATTTGTGAGGCAAAGTAACAACACACCGGCGGAACAGACGACATCAGATTAGAACTGATTACACAGCACTCATGGACCATGATGACATTAACAGAGCAGATTAAGACATGAATTCACTCCTTAAGAGTAGATGTTGGCACAGGAAGATAACACTAAAGACGATGTATGCTGTGGTTTAATGTTAGAGTAGCAGATGAATACCATGTCTGTGTGTGTGTGTGTGTATATTCACGTGTCACATTCTATGGCTTTCCTGTGATTGTGTGTGCAGGAAACTGAGCTCTCACATTGAGGCCGCAACTCTGTCCCACTTTTTCCAAGTGAGTTGGTCAAGCATCGTCACGGTTTAACCTCATACTAGGTCAAAGTTTAAGAGCCAATTATTACACACTGGATAATTTAAATATTCAAATAATTTTTAAATTCATTCAAAAGTTGTTGATTTATTAATGTGTCAAATACTTGGCATCACATTGTTATTGGAGTATTTTCAAATGTATTTTGTCCTTTAATCTCCCTGAAAAATCAAGTTAAGTGTAAGATGACTCATCCTGCGCTCGAGGGTGTTTCCTAATTCTGCATCCAAGAGAAATTCAGAGAGTCTCCACTGCACCAACAACAGACGCAAGCCACCGAGGCTCAAAGTGATGGGAGAGTGTGACACAAATCTTCAAAATGTTTTTGCAGGCAGTAAACACACAAAGAAATTCAATATCACTCAGACATCATTTCAGTCTCTCATCCTTTATATTCTTACTCCAAAAATCCCAAAATTCCTAGAAAGCAGGGAAAGAGTGAGATTGCAACTACTAGTGAAGACAGTGGCCCCCCGGACTTCACAGTAAAGATTCAACAGGATATTACACGTGGTTAACAAGAGCTCTGCAGTACCATCAAAAACACAGTGACATTGAATATATTAAAGGCTGAAGTAGGGCTGGGCAAAAATGTGATTTATTGAATTTGTAGCTAAAAAGATTTTATTTTTGCAAATTTGAGTCAGAGAAATCTCACTAATAATTACACATTATATAACAATTCTACTGCTAACCTGAATACACGCAGGAGTTGCATTCATACCGTGCTTAAGTGTTACTTTTTATGTCCTGGAGGTTTTATTATAAAGGCTTTACTACACTCCACCCATAAAGTCTGAGAGCAACGATTGATCTCATTGTGCTGTAATGTATAAATGTGTTTACATGTACCAGTGTTGCTTTGTGAAGCCACCAGACTGATTCACCGACAGACACGATGATGATCTTTGGCTGCCCTACATTCATACTGGAGTTACTTGGATAAGCAGCGCCGCTGACGAGCTTGATGGACACGGACAGAGGCTCCCCTCCACACCGACACATTGTCCTAGCTGTCACCGTCAACTACAGCCAATTGGATGACACACACTAGACAACCTGACAACTGTGTCGCGTTGGGATGCGACGGCTAGCCGTGGCGCCATGTATAGCGCCCAGGCTAGCCAAGCACGCCACTGGATCAATGCTAATCAAACTACGAGTAAGCCACGAGGACAGAATAACACACTTCTTTCAAAGAAGCAACTTTGCTTTGCGATTGAATCTGCAGAGTTATAAAAGCTCTGAACATACTTCGGTGCATAAATAGTGTGCTGTGCAGGACAATGATCAGGAAATCTGCATGACTTCAATCTGCAGGATTCAATCATCCATCGTTCATCATTAAATCAATTCTTTAATAATATGGTTCAATAATTTCTCATTCAAATAATTGCATTTCAGACATTCAATGATCTGGTGTTAGCACTGGGCTGCTGGCATAGTGCACGGAGGTCTTTCCTGGAACGTTTTTTCATTAGACTCTCAGTCTGGGACATTTATTGCTGTATCTGCTCATACCAAGAATATTGAAGCTCAGCAGGACTCTATAATCAGAGTCGAGAATGAAAATGTACATTAAGAGTTAACACAACGCGCCACTATGCATCCTTCTCAAAACTCCCAACAGTGGACGCATTCACAACATCAAAACCAAACTTTTATGGAAAAAAAGAAAAACATAATTCACTGCAATGAAAAATACTACACAAGATACTATAGTTGAATATTTTGCAAAGCGTCTATCTCTGGGAAGAAAAGTTAGTTTAATCAACAACAAATGCATCTCTATCTTTAATTGCATTTATTGGGCGCAGTCATCCAATACTATTTATCACAGTTTTCTTTGCTATCAGGTATTGTCGATGATGGCTAAGTAAAATATTCTCCACAGACGCTGATTCAGACGTTACAGATCAGCTCACGACGACTTTGATCAGCAGAGATTAATGTTACAGTCCATCTTCAAAGCCTGTTGGCTGTCAAGGAAGTCCTGCTGACCCCCGTCTCTATTTACCCACAGTAAACCCTCAACCGACTCGACAGCTGCTGTCTGAGTGGAGAAGAGACGGAAGAGCTGCTCATAAGCAGGCAGGTCATTACTGGAACAGGAACACCCCACCTCGGAGCACGCCGGAAAATATATGACACACAGCAGGCTGTCGTTAAGAGTTTATAAACGCGTCTATGGAAAACTTTCACAGAGGAAAAGTAAATGTTTGAGCTTGTGAACATGCAGTGCTATAAAAGGACCATTCCAAGCAACTCCTGTATATCGGACTAGGAATTAATCAGCATTGTACCGTATGCATACAATTTTTCTGAGCATATGTGCAGTTATGCAAGACGTCACTGTTATCCTTTGGTTCAAACATCTGGACTGAATTTGTAAACACAAGGCGAACATGGATTTTTTTTTTTTCTCAGGGGATTATCTTTTTTTAGACTTGGTAATAATCAAACCATCATTCCTATAGCTTCAAAATTCTGAATAACTACAAAAACCGTTACTGTTTCCATTCAAAGCTCAATGACTTTGTCCTGTCTGCAGTCTCTGTCAATCACATACACATTATTAACAATGCCAAGACTTTTTTTTTTTTTTACGCGATTCATATCTCGTAATAAAGCCAAGCAAAGACAGGAAGCTAATGCTGAAAAGTTGACAGTAAATACATGTCATTAACATTGTTGAGCAACTTGATGTCTGGACTGCAGGAATGTGTCCAATCTGGCTCTACTGCCCCTCTTCGTCATGTCACGACTGGTTTGAACACATTCAAAGCAGGAAGGCTTGGCCGGTGAAGAACGTTGTTACTGTTGAGATAAGATTTAGAAACACCAAAGGAATGCTATTCAGTGGGCCACGTCCCAACGCTACACACTCTACATATCTGTCCTTGTGTGTCCTTCTCTCAAAGCACCTGGAACAAATTATCAGCCCAAATTCCAAGAAAATCCATATAAACTCTCATGTGAACATAAACCGGTTGAACGACATCCACAGTGTCTGATTTTTTTTTTCAAACGCCCAACAAACACAAATCATTACAGAGAAGGTTGTCAATTCACTTTTGGGAGTGTTCGGAAACGTTCAGTCAATGTAGTGATCTCATTTATTACCTGAAGTCCTGAGCAACATGCCAACAGGTGACTGTATTAAACACACATGCACGCACACAAGCCAACAGCATGATAAATAGTATAGTGACTGCCTGGATTTACTGGAAGCAGCAACTTATTTGCTCTGACGGATAGCTGTGCTTGGAAAGCAAACAGGGATGGGCCTCTCTGATCGCTGTGAGCGCCACAAAAAAAATTCATCCTCACTATTCAAAAGGTCAAATTGTGACCGAGCACTCCAGTCAGGAAGGGAATTAATACTACTCGTTAAGTAAAAAGAGCTTCTCGGTTTGTCAGATCAAGTTGTGTGCATTTGATATTGTTACACTCCAAACTGCAATACAGATTAATTACCCGTGAAATCCTTTGGAAATTCACTTGGAGACGACAAAGAAGTGTAACAGAAAACAAGAGGCAAGCAATACTTAAGTTGTTTCAACTTATTCATCTCTGATCCATCGAGATATCAAGCGATGCAGATAAAATACTTCAGGCATGTCAAAGAACAAGAACATCTATGCAGCTGGGAAACGGGACTGTTAGGAACTGAAGAGGTCATATTTCCCACGAGGAAGCATTCGTTGCTACTGTCAGACTATGAATGACACCAACGAACCCACCATCACATATGTAAACAAAAAAGGGAATGAAATTAACATTTCATGTAAACTTGTCACATTGTTTACTCCTTTAACAATCACTACGATATGATCGTTACTATAAAGCTTTATCGTTACAACGCACAAGTCTCTTTCTTGGAAGCAGCAAGAGGAAGTGTTTTAGCTCATGCAGCCTATGGGGGAGTTACGACTGGCTCCAAAATACACAGTTCATAATCCAATTCTGAGGCTCAGCTATATTAGTATTAGTAATGTAATACAGTTCCAACAAACTCCCAGTGAAATGGAAAATAAATACAGGAAGCATGAACAAACATTCACTGAAAATGTAACAGTTTGTACTTGAGTTGGATAAAGTACGTCCAGTCTGATGTGGCCGGTGGATGTGAAGGCCGTCGGCGAGCCATTGTGATGAGGTGACTGTGGAGGAGAGATGATAACCGACACTCTTGGGTCATTACAGCTTACAGGGGGTTTATAACATGAACCATCTGTTCCAGTGATTAACGCCCGACCCAGCGGGTGGATGCACATATTTACAGTTGTAGACTGTTCCTTATGCAACCCGTGCAGTGCCGACACACAATAACTAACGCGAGTGTCACAATACTGGTGCCTCAGCAGGACGCCTGCACGTTCAGAAGGGGGAAAAATTTAAGCTATTTAGTTATAATAACAGGCCAGTGACATAACATTAAAATTAAATTGTACGCATTGTTCAAAAACACAGAAATAAATGGTTTCATTCAATGTACACTTGATTAGAAGCTTTGTCTATCAAAACACAGACAAATGATTAGATTACGAAACCGTCACTGCAAATTTAAACAAGGTCAAGGAACTTTTTTCACTTCTATTTATATAATCACTGTATACATTCATGTCCTTAAAACCTAAAATCACTACTTGCCTTACAGTGAGAAAGGTGCAATCTCTAAATCTGGGATGAGAAACTTTGAATACTTTAATGGACAAAAAAGCTGTCTTATCATTACGAGAGGTCAAAATTATGACAAGCGTTTCAGCTGCAAGAATAATTACGAGTTATGACAGTTAGTTAAATGAAAAGAACTCGCTGTATGTCTCTCAATCACGTAAGGTAAATAAAAGTGCACTTTAAAATGCATTTAATACTGTAGTAATTACATAGTAATTATACAAGTGATGTCTGATTTAAATGTGGTGGAAATTAACTTTATCCTCTGATCACCTGTGAAACCAATATTTAAATTTTAAGGGAATTGGATTGCGGGCCACAAATAATGAGCGCAGGGGGCCACATGTGGCCTGCAAGCGGCCAGCTGCTCATGTGTGGTCTAAATGTTTGAAAGCAGTGCAACTGAACTTGCTGTTGTGGTCTTTAACGCCAAACATACACAACACCTCTTATCTGTGTGCTTGAGATTATTTATTTTATGCATTTCACTCGAGCAAACTGACAGCAAATCCATGCATACCGCCTTGCACATACACAGAAACACAGGTGCTCAGAAAACTGCTCAAGGTGTGAGTATATTTCTATTTTTGTGATCAAGACCAGTCCACAAGAGCTTAGCTCCCACCCCAACCGCCGTGCCCATTGGACGAGAGGTTAACTCAGCCCATTAAAGCTCTCCTGTGGGAGATCTCCAGTTAATGCCTGAGAGGAAGAGAAAGTAAGTGGTGTTGACTGATCATATACCAGAAGGTCTAAATCCACCAGGACCACCATAATACAAACTACCACCACATTAGCATTAGCGTATACATTAAGAATGAAAATATAAAATCTAGTAACAACGGATAATTTCCAGAAATGTCTCATGTTGTGATCGACACCAAAACGGGAGCTTCTGCTGTTCAAGTGGCAATAAAGAGTTCATGTGTTGAACTTTTTCAAAGTTCCCTTTCACAAAGCCTTGTTGAAGTGCCGCTGTTGTTTTCTTGTCAGTCTGGACTTCATAAAGACCCATCAGTCAAAACGATGGTAATGGTCGGGTTTGATTGATTTGTCTTGTCAGGGCTCTTTTTTGGAAAGTGACAGTCACATCATAATGACGCTGCACACAAATTCATCACGATGATGCTCCGTCTAGTCCAAATGGATGGAGGCTGAAATCTCCCCAACATTTCTAACCTATTCCATCATCAGAGGTTGACAGTCAGGATGCACCGCCTGCACGACCCAAAGGAGCAGATTCAGTGAAAATATAACCAATTCTGATCTTGAACTGCACATATGCTACACGCCCACTAATTTTCATTACATATTTTCTATCCAGATTGTTACGCTCATCTCCCCTGAGCTGTAGTTTGATATTGCTGGTTCTCGTGTTACTCAGGGGAGGGTGAAGTCAACCTTATGCCTTTTTTCCTTCTTTACCTTTTAGGAAAACAGTGCGAGGAGGGTGTAACTGGGAGTTTTCATTACTCATCCAGGCCCAAATCCGATTGTAGCAGCATCCCAAGTTCACCTTTAACACACAACCACATAGAAGAAAACACTGCAAGCTGAACTCCAGCCTTTGCAATGGCCATGGCAGTGTAAACTCAAAAAAGACATAAGATCAGGCACATTTTCTTCAAAGTCTGATGTCACGTGTGAAGTAGACTCTGCCTCGGCATGACCTGGACTCTCGGAGGATATATCTGGATACAAAGCACAGGTCTGAACAGGGGCTTAATTCTTGAGAGCTGTCGGCTTGTTTGGCAGGGTGACAACCTCTTCTAAGCATAGGAAGGAAGGAAGGAAGGTGGGAAGGAAGGAAGGAGAGGTGTACTAGATGACAAGCAGGCATGATGTGACAGCATGCAGAGGCCTCACTGTCCACCAAGCTTTGATTAAGACAGCTTAATGAGGTTTAGCCAGGGGTGAAACACACTCACATAACTTTGTGTGCCTGGTGATGATAAACCTTGAGCAGTCGCAACTGAACAGAGCGTGAACAGATACATTTATCAAGCTATGCAGGTTCTAGGTCTCTGTCTCAAAAGTCGTATGCCACACTAATAAAAACAATGCATTCCGATGTCGACGTGAAAACAGCGTGACGACACGGATACACAATAGGATGTGACAAACAGTTGAACTGAGGAGGCGAAGCAGGAAATCCAGCCCGGGATTATTGGACACAAGTCTGTCATTCATTTCAAATTAAGGTTAGCAGAGAGCAACATGTCCGCAGAGCTTCTTAGCTGAAGTTTAACACCTGACTGTGCATTACACTGGAATCAGTGCTGCTTGTCTGACAAGCTGAGTACAAGGAAGCTGGAGCCTCATTACAAATATAAACCTCTAAGACTGTTGGCGAGATGATACGTATTGAAGACAGAGACATTCTGTGCTGTTTGTTCACCCACAAGTTTTCTGCTTCAATCCTATATGACACTACATAGATACTTGCACAATGTACCTTCTATACTGTAGACAGAGGGACAAAATCAAAAGGTGTCAAGTATTTTCATCCCTCAAACCATCAGGACTTCAACTCCCCTCAGGACGTTGCTGTGTCAGTGAGAAGAAACTTAGGAATCATATCAAAATTTCAGATGATTCCGATCAAATGACTGGCTCTATGAATAAGGCAGATAGAATAAACTCACCTTAGTGTGTGCGGAATAATAATAAAACATACCTGAATCTGCTACAGTGATTAATTATTTTACATTTATAACACTATTTTCTACTACAAATCAGTACCACGTACCGTTTTTCTTGTAGCCATATCTATATTAATACAAGATGGTTGCTCTGTATTGTTTTAGTCGTTCAACTTGTGGCAAAAACCCAAACTCAGCAAAAGGAAACTTTCCATCAAACATCATGACTTCAGTTTAAAAGTCAGGAAATCAACGTGCATCATGTGAAAACTGCTGTGAAACTACAAGTCACGTTGAAAAATCTCCACCACTATTGACCAGCTACAGTGGACTCCAGACACCTTATTAATATTTCAGGAGCAGCCTATTTCAGGCCATTTGTGTTTGATAAGAGACTGACAGGCCAAACTGACCGACTGTCCCTGGAAACAGCCCCAGCAGAAAGATGTATTCAAATGTCTTGGGACTTTCCCCAGAAGTAAAAAAACAACCTTGAAATGAAATGTAGCAACATCTGTATGGCCCTCAGATTAGCTGTCACCGCATACAAATGCGTACAACCAGCAGAAAGGTGCAAACTCCTTCACCGGCACTGATCATCGACCAGAATCTTGCTCGATCTCATCCCAAAACAAACAGTTAACTTTCTTTCCGCGTCCACGTTTGGTTTTTTTAGCCCATGTAGCCGCTCGGCCAGCTAACGCCCAGCTCACCTGTGATTGCTGTAATGTAGAAACTCGTTGTTGAGGGACCTTACTCATAATCTAAACGCATATTACTGACATCGGCTGCGTCGAGCTAATTCCAGCGCGGTGTTGACAGTGCGGCTCTCCTAAACCCATCGTATTAACATGGCGTTAAACGTGTAATCCCGGGCTGACTGCCACTTATAGCTGACAGTCCTCCTGAAGCACGGCGGCTGCGTGCCGTGTCCGTCCTCCCTCTCTTACCCTCTCTCTCTCTCTCTCCCCGGGGCAGGCTCAGTGTTTACCTGCGGGGCTAACGCTGGGGCGCTAGCTGCTCCGAGCTAACTAGCTGCCAGCGGAGCGACACACGCGTCCGCCTCGCGCGCGAACTCACCTCTGCAAACATCGTCTAAAAGGCTGCGCGAGTGGTGGCTCCGGCTAACCCCACCACATCGTAGCATGCGAAGAGGAGGTTATGTTCTCGGGTTAAAAACGCTCGTATTTCCAGCCTCCGTACTCTCTTCGGAGCGTAGCCATGTTTGCAAGGTTTACGTCTTGGCTGACCCGTTTGTGGACGTCGCCGTGCAATTGGCTGAGCACGCGATGACGCAGGATGCTGCGATAATCACGATTGACTGACCTAAATACGGTAATATTTCACCAACTACCGGTCAGAGTATACATGACAGTCCTCATCTAAGACGGATGATTAATTAGCTCAGATTCACTAATACAATCACTATATAGGAATCAATTACAAACAAGATTTTAAGATTTGGACCAATCAGAATTTCTTCTTGTGCCGTTCAAATACATTGAAACACATTCACCTCTGAGTTATGTGTTGTAACACGTCATGCTAAATAAAAAAAAATCTTTTAACTAATATTTTCCGGCCTAGGTTTTTGAAATATAGAGCTCAGACTGAAACCTTTGTCTAAAATACAAATAACAAAAACTGCAGTAATTTTAACCAGGTGAGTCACTTTAGGCAGCTTTATTCTTTCAGTTAATTCACACAAGGAGTGATTTAAAAAAAAGTATGGACGGAAGTCTACCTGTTAAGAGTTAGAATTGTGACTGTAATATGGGCTTCAGTTTGTTTACATAGACTTGCTAAAATCCAGCTCAAAGTTGAATCAGTGTATTATATTTGGTGACTGATGCCTCGTCAGCTTGCGACCTTTCCAGCACACAGGAAAACATTGCCCACTGTAAACTGGGATTGACTCCAGTTCCTATCAAACCTTGAATTAGATGAGGTGATATTGAAAATTGATGGATTGATACTATCTTGCTGATATGTCTGCAATAAAAATCTTTGTTAATCACTTAAATTAATGAATAAGGTTTGTTATGCCTGTCTGAAAACTAAAGCACCATGCAATGTCTTTTATTTGCAAGTTGTTTAATTAGAAATGATCTATGTATGCATCCAGGTTATGTCTGTATTGTTTTTTATAAACAGTTTATTGATTTGTGACCAAATATATAGAACAAACAAACAAACAAACAAACCAACTAACTAATCAACCAACCAACCAACCAACCAACTAACTAACTAACTAACTAACTAACTAACTAACTAACTAACTAACTAACTAACTAACTAACTAACTAACTAACTAACTAACTAACTAACTAGCTAGCTAACTAACTAACTAACTAACTAACTAACTAACTAACTAACTAACTAACATATAAATAGCTATGAAGAATATTGGAGAAAATTCACATACAACCCATCCATTCATCCACCATCCATACTCTTTTATCTAACTCAATGTTGCAGGGAGCCACTTTGGGCAAAGGCAGGGTACACCCTTGACAGCTCGCCTGATCATCACATGATAAACAACCACTCACATCCACATTCACTCAGGTAATTTAGAGTCTTCAATTAGCCTAAAATGCATTTGTTTCATTAGTGGAGGAAACAAGAGAACCCAGCTCCTGCACACACAATGATAACATGCTCAACAAGCTGTAGACAGACCTGATCTTGAGTAATTGTTACTGTGAGGCAAGAAAAGAAAAAAGAAACCGCTACACAGCTCACACATATTGTTTTAGTAATGTAGTGTAGTGGTGGAAAGTCATTTACTGCAATTAGTTCACATGGACTTTGCCCCTGCAGCTGTAATTGCTCAAAACAAAGATTTTGGAACCGGTCACAAGCTTGTATGACAATGTTTGTCCAATACTCTGCACACGGCTTTTACTTCTGACTCTTTGATGCCTCCATTGTATAAAACTTTTAAGTTAAAATTTTAATTTGTAAAAGGGTAATTTTTGATTTCATATTGTTCTTTTATCAAAGTGAAGAACATTAATAGTGTCAGTATATATTTGCTTTGAAGATAAGCCTCTTTTTGACACACTCATCAAATAAACAAGTGTGCTGTTTGATCACATGTTTGACCAATGGCTACCTGCAGTCCTGGTGATAATGCATAATTCAGTGCCCGAGTGGGACTTTCATTAACCTGAGCTACACCTGACACTGCCTGGCACTGACAAAAGCAGTGGAGGGATGGGGCAAAGAGCCAGAGACAAAAGCATCCCAGAGTGATTGTAAAACATTGTTAGCTACAATAGAGATCACTTTGGTTTTCTCGGTCATGATACCTGTCTCCAAGTGAACCGAGCCCCTGTTGACTTTCCCCGCAGGCAAGAAAGAAATGAAATAAACTTGCTGGCTCCCTCCTGTCCAGGAGAATGGGGTGCACACATCAGGCTTCCCATATTCTCAATGCCCAGGTGACCACAAAAGGCAGTTTCCCTGTCCTCTCATGTTTCGGGTGTCTCTATATGTCTTTATCCTTCTCTCTTTCTCTGTCAGCTTATGTCTCCCTCCCACTGTTTTACACACACGCGCATGTGTGCGCACACACACACACACACACACACACACACACACACACACACACATGCACGCACGCACACACACACACACACACACACACACAGGAAGTTGTTAACATTAGACTTTAAACCCACACTTT
>OMNM01002249.1:0-11989 GCA_900302745.1 Parablennius parvicornis | reverse complement strand
GTGTGAGACAGGAAGTGAATTTTATGCTTCATGAATACATGTACAGCATGTCAGTTGTAAAAATAAAGTAGCAAACGCATATTAGCAATAAAAGTGGTCAAACTTTAATTGACTCACAGGTCACACTTAAAATGATGGTCACAAGAGTGACAATTGCTTTTGTCGGTCCCCCTTTTTCTCAAATCAGTTAAGAAATTAGCATTTAGATAAGCCTCAGAGATTTTGGGATTCTGTAATGTCCTTCCTGTCTGCATTCTGTCTCTTGTCTAATTCTCACCTTTTATCGCTCACCTACTTTCCCCTGGCTCACTTATTCCATCCAGTTTGTCACCACTGCCTCCAATAATTCACATTCATTGCGTTTTTCTTCTCAGAAAGCGTGATTTGCCTCACTAGACATGACAGTAATAAAAAACATACCGTCAAATGCCTTCCTGAGACGGGCTTAATGTGATGTTCTTTTCAAGGTCAGCATAATCACAGGAAACCGTCTCATGTGTTGACAACTGTGATTTACCATGCATGGCAAATATTAGTCTGCCAGTAAGTAAAACGCTTATTACCTGACAGTTGATTTACTGTACATGATGACAGTAATTTAGATAGGACGGGCTATATTCTTGTCAAAATAAGACAATGTAGACTTGATTAAACAAACAATGGAGAATTTCTGCAAGTTTAACAACAGAATCATATAATATTCCCTGAATGTAGATTAGTAGTATTTGGTAGAAGAATCTGGGTGGAGCCTAATTCCTGCTAGTTAGGCACTAGTTAGGCACTGAGCGGGGTTGAAAAAAAAAAAAAAAAAGTAAATCTCTCTCCTAGTGCTGATGTGTTGGCTACGCTCTGCCACGCCTGGTTAGATAGCTGTGTGAACCTGCAGCCAGGAGTCTGCAGCTAATACAACCTCCTGATTATTGAGCTGTAAACAGGGTTTTCTCGGGCCGCTCTGGACACAAACCAAAGTAATCATTTTGCTTTTGTCGAGCCACGGGGCCGAGATGGAAGGCTGCCCTAAATGCTCACACTTCTTCGCTCAAAGGTTGAACCTCAGCTACAGAGGCTTTTTCTTCACTGGTATTTATCAAATTTGCTACGCAGCATAACAATACATAAATTATGAATCTGTATTTTTACTTCCTGCTTGCTACCTTTCTTTCCCATTCCTATTTTCTATATGCTGTAATTCTGCACACACATATTTCTATATGTGTATATGTATGAAGAAATATGCCTTTAAAAGCAGTTCGATGTTCATATAAAGTACAATTAAATCGTTGTTTTGATATAAACTATCCAAATGTTCAAGCAGTATAGGATTGAAATCAGCAAAAATTGGATAAATCAGTTAACAAGCCTGAATTAACTTTAGTCTAAACAGTGTTTGCATACTTTTCCTCGCCGTTCCGCATCATCTAATTTTTATACAAACGCCAAACAAAAAAAAAGGAAAAAAATCATTCCAGCAATTTGTGACAGTAAGAGGCCATCTTTTCTGAGCTTATTTGAGATAATTACTGCCTGTTGTGTCATAAAAAGAGGATCCGTGCGTGCACAGGGCCCATCCAGCTGTTTCAGTGATTTCAGAAGTAGGGAGTTTGAGAGTGCCTCATGGATAAATGACTTTATGCTGATGAATGTGGTTGCTTGTCTATGAAACTCCATGTGCCGATATCTCGACTTTTGGCAGGAAACCAATCTCTGAGGTAATACCAATTTAAATGTAGGTACATGCTCCTCCACTCTGTCTGCTGCTTTGTCATCCCTGTGACTCTTTAAGTAGTTGTTGTCACTATTGGATTGTGTCACAGCTCACTGAAGCCCACCTGCAGCTCTGGCAGCTCTGTCTATATCAGCAATTTGTCTCTGAGTTTAAGTGGATGCTTATGAAAGAGAAAGGGGCCAAAACAACAATTCATTGACTCCTAGCATGTCGGGCATAATACCTGGGAGATCCAGTAGTCAAATTGTGTTTGCTTATATGACAAAAGTTGGTGTGAATACATATAAAAGAAACCTTGCAGGTGTACATGAATCCGTGCAGAACCAGAAAGAGTGAAAGTTACATTTCAAACCCTTCATGAGGACAATGAACACACTTTATGTGGTAACTTCAGTAAATTATTCTCGAGTAGTAACATTTGGTTCAATCAATTGCATTTTGTTTTTTTTTTTTATTGAAATGCTACAATGTTATGATCTCTGAATTGACTTGAAGCTTACTATATTAGTTTAAATATCTGCCAATGGCCTTGGTCCAAACTATTCTTCCGACATGCTTTTATAAAACATGAGCCTTCCGGAGCTCTCAGGTCTTCAGGTAGAGGCCTGTTAGTCATCTCTATAGCTGGAACAAATGCCCACGATGAGACATCCTTTTATTACTGCGGCCCACGTCCATCTGTGGGCAGCCTGCAATGTCAACATGCTCAAAGGCAAACTTAAGACAAACCTCTTTAAACCAGGCTGTATTTACTTATTTAAATAACTCTGGTTTGAGTGATTTTTGCAGATACTGGTTTACGCTACATATTTCATTTTTCTTATATTTGATTACTGGCATTTACACTTTTCATTGTTATTTATGGATTCATTTCACATTAATGTTTCATTATATTATATTTTCCTTCAGGTCTTATTTCCTTTCCTCTTAATGCTTTATTCTGGCTCAAGTTTTTATCACGCGTCTCAAAATGCAAATATCAGAGTTCCTCACTTTTTGTTCAATTTATTTTGAAGCTAATCTGAGTTGGTTGGTTGGTAAATACGTTGGTTGATTGATTGGTCGATCAGTGTCATGCCAGAAAAACAGTTTTCAGCGAAAAGTTATTTCTTTAATTCTCCATGATTTGATACCTGCCCAAAAACTATCAGCAGCAGCTTTACAAAGCTATACATATTTATGGGTATTAGAGTATTTGGATGAGTGTGTTTGTGTTGAAATACCTGTGTGTGCTCCAGACAATGAACTGAGGACTCGGGAGTGCTGTGTTGCTCCATCATAAACCTCCACAATGTCATTCAGAGCCGTCTGGAAAAAGGCGAATTGACTGAAGACCACTGAAAAAAAATTTGGGAAAAAGAAAAATGACATCAAAGACCTGAAATTAGCCAAAATTAGTGTCAGCAACAGCCGCGCGGAAATAATATTCAAAAGAATATCATCAACGCCAATTTCAATCAAAATGTGTTCTTTAAAGCGGGGTGGATAATACCACCAGTTATGACAACACAACCCAAAGCTGATATTACAAGAGAGATCAGCAATTTCTGCCTGGGCTTGATGGCTTGTCAGTAGATGAAAGGCTTCGCAATGACAGCCAATCTGTTGTACAATGCACAGCTAAAGCTCCTGTATGGAGCTTTCATCCTTTCGAACACATCTATTTCTCCTGCTATAGCGCAAACACATTGAACCCTTTCATATTCAATCTATGTCGAGTTTGCTCGTGGAAAATATTAGAGGTCAAAGGAAAAGGCCGAGGAGACAGGGGAAGGGCAGCGGGGGGACAGAAGGCAAGTGCTTTCCATTAGGTGTAAAGGCATGGCCTCATCGCCTGAGTTACGCTCGGTCAACATGACTCTACATCTGTACCGAGCCGCTCATCTTTATTTGGACATATTCTTTGGTGCAGTGACACCCACCCTGTCCTCTGCACTGGAGGAAATAGCCTATCATTACGACCGCTGCATCAGTCTAATGGGAAGCGGCAAGTAGAGAGGCGAGAGCGTTTGCGGCCTTGCACGACAAAGTGAGATGCCTTAGGCCGCATCATTTTACAGGAAAATGCTTATGTAGACTCTAAATTATTCCAATTTCCTCTCATACATTGGGTCCACTGAGTGAAACACACTGCCAACAGGGTTCAAGAGGGATTTGTGCTAAGTCCTTTTGGAACATCACTTGGACCGCTTTATAGGCGTCATGACCTCAACACCGAGAAAGACTGGGGTGAAGTACCCCAAAGTCAAACATGCTCAGAGCTGCTTTTTGGTGTAATTGAACAATGACAGGATTTGAGCTTTCCCCGAGAGAAACATGCGGCTCATAATTCATTGAAAGAGCCAGAGGGAGAGGAAAATGAAGCAAGGAGATAAATGCAGACACAGACAAGACAGGAAGTAAGTGAAACATGTGTGTCTGTGTCTGGATCGTGTCACACTCCCACATTGTTTTGCTTTCTGAACAATTTGCTGCTCCTACAGTATCAGATCACATATTGGAAGCAAACTGTGACCTTTAAGACGGAAATGTCAAAAAGTAGTGAAACTCCAAGAACTCCGGATGTGCTAGACACCAATTACTCCTCGGCTAGTATGCGCAAGTGATAGAAATATTGGATGCCTAGTGTGTAATATTGAGATGAAATTGCTCTAGGAAAGTAATGTGAAAATATGTATAGCGGACAGACTGATATGAGGACTATCAATCACTGTGCAATATTACTATGTGCAAAAAAGATGAAAAATGCATTCAAGTGAACCTCTAAAAAATCACTAAATAACCTCATTTGCAATTCAAACAGACTATACGTTTGGGAGTTTTTACAAATTTAACACAAAGTTGTTATTCTATCACAAATAATATTCAGTCAATCACCAATATAATTGAACTTTACTATTTTCAGCTGTGGAAAGAGTAGAATTTTAGTATTGGGGTGTCAAATCTGGGGTCTTGACCATCAAATGATAAGAATAGATGTCATGCAACACAGAGATCGATGGTAACAAAGCCAGACCATGATGCATGCTAAAAAAAATACTGTATCTTGAAAAGCACTTTTTACCAACATCGAAGAGAAACACTGGCAGTGTTGTAGGACTTTATATTGCACATTCATTTCTGGACAATATTTGTAGAACAGTATATTACATGTAAACATTATTGCAATGTAATGCATTTTCTCTGCTTTTATACATAGGTTATGATGCTTTGATTTTATTGGTCTGGCCCAGTTATGTACATTTAAAAATCTGTCTAGGGAAATATCCCAGAAACAGCTTACCGTAATCTTTAGGCACAACTACAGAGTACAAACAGGTCCGCGCACTGCTGTAGTTTCCAGGGTATCCAGGAGACAGGACAACTCCCTCTAACCCGGAGTACTGCCCGCCACATGGAGCTGCAGAGAAAGACGTTGATGAGACATGAAGGACACCCGTAAAGAGGACATAAAGGGCAAGGTGTACAGCCAATAGTGGGAGACTCTATCCCTAGCCCCCTTCTTGCTTTTCAATCCTCTCTGTTTCTTCACTCCTAAATTACTTTTCGTGTCTGATTGGGCTGAAGGTGGGAGATGTCCCCAGTGTTTGCCACAGTGAAATTGCAATGTTTTCCAACTATCGTTTTGGGTTAGCCCGGCTTGCTGTGAAGGCTGAAGCGTCTCTCCTGACTAAAGCTTTTTAAAAAGCTACGCTTGTATCTGAGAAATCCACGTATGTGAGGGTGTGTGTGCTGGTGTGAGAATGTGTGTGGTAGACACATCTTCCACCTGACAGTGAACCGATGAAACCTGCTGTGAGAGCCCGGTTCTGTGGAGTTGGGAGATCTGTTAACCAGCTTTCCAGGGTTACATGCACAGCGTGTGCCATGGGAATATCAGAGAACAGCGAGAGGAGGTTGCTGGTTCTGCTACGAGTGCAAGGAGAAGATATGCAAAATAGGCAGCTCGCTCTTCAAAACTGCAGATTACATTTAAGCTGGATTCCTGCATCTATTAATATTTACAAAGCCCACACAGCTCCTTGCACATATACCTGTAGGACATGACTGTGTGGGAAAGCAACATAATCATACACGCATGTTTACATGCAATAAATCTGATGTGGGTTTTTGTTCTAACAACCGACTCCAGATGTCAGTGTTTACCAATGCAGATGGGTTTGGGCTTGTTCCAGCTCGGCTTGCCGTCTCCCCCCATGATGCATGTGAGCGTTGGGTCTCCCTCCAGCGTGTAGCCGCTGTCGCAGTGGTAGGTGACAGTGGAGCCCAGCTTGAGATCGGTGCCCACCCGCGTCCCGTTGCGCACCGAGCCGGGCTCGAAGCAAGACTCCCGGGGGTTCTCTGCGGAGAGAGGTAACACGGTGGAAAATCAGTGATAGAAGGCGGCAAGTGACGTTATTCAATAAAAGGAGTTTTTGCGTCCTGCAGCAGTGGCGACTCTGGAGCAGAAATTGTTTTCTGCCCGGGGTTGCTGATATACTTTGATTTCTAACTTTCTTTCTCTGTGGCCGGCGTTTACTCTTTTCCCCATTTCCTGCAAGTCTGTGCTTTCGTCTCTCGGTATATATATCTCGTCGGCTGCCACTTTTCTCTCCAGCCCTTGACGGTGGCCTCTCATCTGTGGCTGCCAGGGTATGTATGGCTGTGGAGACAGACAGCCAGCTGATTGAGAGTGGCGTGGCTCTGGCCCAAGGTCTGCTGACTACACACAACCGCCTCTCCAACAACACTTCACTGCGCAGTCAACTAGAGAAGACAATGCACATACGCAAGCTTTCTTTGTGGAACAGGCACACGCAAAAACACACACACACACACACACCCTGCCAATCCCTCACTCACCAACACTCTGAATCCAGCCACATATCAATCACCACTCCTGAGGTCTTAAGAAAGATGTCCCGCTCAATTTACCGTTGCTTCGTTCTTAGGAGGAAAATGTGCATGCGAGACGCGGCCTGTCAATTTGGCACACTTCACACTCTCGCTGCTAAAGTAAACATAGGAAAGCTGCCCGAAGCAATTTAGCTCAATCTTAAACACAGTCCACTGTACTCGTACAGCAAACTTCAATATCTGATGACTTAACACACAAAAGGGAAGGTGAGTCAAATGTTATCTCTTGTCAGGAAAACTTAAACTAATAATTCAATGCCTGTAGTTAAACAACAGACAAAAAAAATAAATAAATAAATAAATAAAAAACTGAACTGCCTCGACAATGCCAAACCTAAAATATGAAACCTTTTCATCAACATTCATACAGCTAGAGCATTAATCTGTAAAAATTCTCTGAGACGCCATCAAAAAAAAAAATGCTTTCCTTCGTTCCAAAGGTATTTACAAAAGCCATATTATAATGTGACTCAGAGGTGAGACTGTGAAGGTCCCGCAAAGTTCACATCCCTTTTATGTGTTTGTTTGGCATCTAGCGTCACTGAAAAGAACCAGTTTTAAAAAAAAAAAGTTTGAATTTCTTGGAATTCTTTTCAAACTGCCTTTACTTAAAATGAATTCAATCATTTATTTGAACAATAACTAAGTTCGATTTGTTATTCAGCAGATGCATTTTAAGCCAGGTTTGGATGATGAAACCAGGGGGACTTGCTGAGCAAACAGGAGGCTGCATTTCAGGGCTTAACAAGAGCGCCGGGTTCTGCCTGTCAGTCACGACACCTGTTTTAGACAAGCTGAGCCCTTTTATGAGCTGAACCTTCCCTTGCTGCTTCCCCAATTAAACCAGCACACCTGAAAACGGAAAAGTGTAGGCGTGCTAGACGCAGCATACACTGTGTGTGGAATGGACTCGGGCGTGAGCTCGTTGAAAGGTCGGCTGTGGCAATGAAGATGACCGAGTTAACAGCCCTCGCTCCAGGAGGTTTGTAGGTATGAAGGAAAAATGTAAGAGAGGCATCATCTATTTTGAGAAATACACAAAGGGGCTTAGGTGATGTGATGTGAAGTGAAAATGAGTGTCGGACTCAGTGCAGGTATCGGAAAAGACAGTTGCGAGGATGAGGCTGCTTGTATGTGCGTGTTTTTCACGTAAAAACGCCCTTGTCTGTGTCTGTGAGTGTTATTCAAATGTGGCTCAGGCGCGGGGAGTTTTTAGCCTGTATATTTCCCCAGAGAGCCCAATCAAACATGGCCACGGACGGAGAAAGACATGAAAACCGCTTGGTAAAAAGGGCTGACAGCACCTCGGGCAGATCTTGTAATGCAATTTTCAGTGGCGAGCTGACCAAATACTGGCTGGGCCAGCTCGTCAACTCGCCTCTTCCTCACCAAATAGGGCTAAACTCGCAGCCAAATGTGCTTTAGTGCCATGTTGTTTGTCTGAAACTGAGGAGGTAATTTATGTATTATTTGGTTATGGTTCATTAGTGTGGAGAATTGGAAGTGGGGTGAGGGAGTGTTTCTGAGCCACACACTGGGTCCATCTGCTCTACCAGATTGGCCATACAATATCATGCACTGTATCGCTCACTCCAGTGAATATTGCTGCGAGTGAGTTAAGGCTCAGGCTCTGTGACGTGTTCCACACCGCTCGTGTACAGTTTGCCTGAACAGGAAGCATTCTGATAACGGCTGACACGCTCATGCAGATGAAAACTCACCTGAAAGCCAGCCAAGAAGAAGCCAGCTTATAGTCGATCTAGAATTGGTAAAATGTCTTCAACCTTAAACAGATCTAATTGAGACTTGAACATTTAGGACGATTTAATACTGTTTTCTCAAGCGAAGCTCTTAAAAAAGAAGCTCAACCTAATTTAGAGCTCCCCGTGTATTTGTTAAAGGAATTTAACATACAGGTGCTGTGGAGGGGGAAATGTACATGTAGAAAACACATATGTTGCCCCGTCGTCAAAATAACTGTATATATGTGATCCCTCTGCGCCTTGTGTGCAGTACCGAGTGTCTCAAGTGAGTAAATGAAATTTGGGTCCCCCCTCCTAAAAAAAAAAAAAAAAAAAAAAAAACCCAAAAAACAATTTGCTGTGGTCAGCCAAGCTTAAGACGTGAGAAAAACAGAACATTGTTTGCTCCAATTCATCTGAAGCCTTTCGTGCAGCTGGACTGATCAAAAAGAGCTTAAGCGTGCATGCTGTCAGCTTTTTTATTTTCATAATTTTTTGTGTTAGTGGGCTACTAGGGGAAGGTGCACATCAATAACAACACCCAGGCAGACCGCGGCACAAATGGGAGGGTGGTGATCAGGATACTGCGGCACAGACAACCCATTCTTTCACCGGTGCATTTTTCACACCACTAATCTCTCTCGCTTTGGACCAGGCACAAGAGAAAGTTAAAAAAGAAACAATCTGCAAGGTCGATAAGCAGCAGAGGATAAATCTATTCTCACCCTGCCAGAGGAAGAATTTTAAAACATCAATTGTTTAGGGGATAAAGTCACACATCTTTTTCAAGAGCTGTCATTTTGTTCAGAATCATAAGACGCTAAAAAAAATTGAGAAAATCTCATTAGAAGAACTCAAGAGGCACAGAGAATAAAATCAAAGTTTGCACCGCCACACAATGAGCCATATTGTCATTTCCCAAAACGGAGAATACACACCTGTGTACTGCAGCACGAAACCATTGCTGCTGAGGGAGGCGTCGCTACGGAAAGCCAAGAAGAGCGTGTTGGAGCTGCTCTCGATTCGATCTGGAACGTCTGTGCCGTAAAAACTTCCCAACAAGGGGCTGAGGGAATCTGGACCATCGTAGATATGTAGGAAGTCATAACTGGGCTCCAAGCTGAACCTGGTTACACAGATTTAAACAGTCGTGATGTTTGCTGCTTATATATCCTGCAAAAAAGCTACGAAATAACAATTACTTTGACTTTATAGGGTAAAACAACGAAGAAATGCACTCATGTCTGATGCTGAGTATAGAACATTAATAATGTCAGTAATGAGATGTGTCAGAACAGATTTTGTATGCGATTGAAGCTTACTGGTTGAAGCTCAGAGAGATGACATAGTCCTGTGTGACTGTAACCGTCCAGTCACACTCTCTTCCATGAGGGTACGGTTCAGGATAGTCAGGAGATAGAATGAGGCCACTCGGACCCGTCAGGTTACCACCACATGGAGCTGAGAAAATAGAGAAAAAACACATGTAATATGTACATTGGTGTAAATAAAACAAATGTATCTAGCCTCCAACATGAATCCCATGTGTGTTTCATAATAGTACTGAAGTGGTATGAACATGAATCAGCAGTTCAATACATTAAGACCTGAATAACTGGCTGGCCACTGTTTGAAGTGAGGAACTTGTAAACAGCACAGAAAAGCCTAGAAGCTGTTAATTAACTCGATGACCATCATCTGAGGTCACCGACTCAAAGGTTGCTATAGCGATGGTATTCAGCATCGTTTGGCACAGCGTGGCATCTCCTTGTCCTGCTATTTCTGTGTAAACTACAGACATTGTTTTTTGTGTTGAGCTCCTGGATAAAGCTCCAAAAACACAAACAACCGCACACATCTGTGAGGTATTTATTTTTCTGGTGTCAAAAGTTGAAGCAAATCTTGGTTAAAAAAACATCCATCTTGCACGGTGATAGATGTTCTCTTAATATGTGGCTCGTTGTGAAGCACCAGTGAAGCACAACAATGCTTTACGATGATCTGGAAATGTGTCAAAATGTTATAAAGCATTGAAGGAACAGTAAAATTATGTTTCACATCATTAAAAATGCTACTTTAGAAAAAAAAAGACATGGCGGGAACTACATTTAATAAACAAACACATTAAGAAACAAAGGAGGGCAATAAACAGTTTGAAATTATACTTAGAAAACTAACGCTAAAGCAAATGGATCAATAGACACAAAAGAGAAAAGAGAGAGGAAAACATTAAGGGAAAGGACATATTTTCATTACTTGAAAAATGAAAAAAATTTAATAAATTGAGCACATAATTGGAGGCTGAAGGGAATATTTGTGTAATGTTATTTTTTTTCCCACTATTTAAATAGTTTCTTGGTAAACACAACATGTTGTAGAATTGCGATTGTTTCTTTAGACGTTAACTATTTTATAAGCAAAGAATTTCATCAGCTTATAAAAATGCGGTGTCAAAAATAAGGCCCATGGGCATAAATTGGCTCGCAAGATGCTAAACTCTGGAGCGACAAACCACCAAGCAAATGATAAACGTTTCAACGCACACAATTATTTTAATTAATTTCTTTAGGAGTACCTGATACAACACAACAGTAAGACCTCAGCTAAGGTATATTCAACGCTGCCATGAAAGATAGTTAACTCATTGTGAAAACGCAAACTAGCATAAGCCTCAAAGCCAGACTGTCAGGGTGAGTTTGTAACAATATGCATAATGCAACGGCTATAGAAAATAATTAGTACCTGAAGGTATTACTAGAACTGGCTTTTTGTTGAAAATGTACTCATGTTTTGGAGTAATTGTTTGGTTTTGTGAAAATGTGGACATTACCATCACGTACACTCTACTCTGCGCTACAAAGAACATTTCTAAAGGTTAAATCTATTTTACCGGTCCAGCATACTCAAACTGTATGCAGCCCCTGAAGTGAGAAGTGTTTCATATCCCTGCTATACAATCTTTAAAAATATTCAATCCTTAAACAATTGTGATGTGTTCTAAGTATATGGTGCTCTTTGAGTCTGTGCTGCATTTAGAATCCCACAGTTCATATGTGAAATGGAACGTTTTCCCATTTGTTCGGTGCAAACGATTCAGACGGCAGTATTCACACGTCCACAAACGTACCACATTACTCCAGTAATCGCAGGCACGCCTTGAGATGAGTGAGGAGCTAATGCGTATCGACACCGGCTTACCTCGCTCTTACCTGTAAGTGAGAAGGAACTGCTTGACCCCTAACCCAAAAATGATCTCATTAAACTAAGCATTAATTTGACATTGAAGCTAATTACGTGATCTTAATTAGCATTGTTAATTACTTAGCATTGTTTGGTTGTTGAGCAGGGGACAACGTGTGCTCACGGCTTAATACAAATAAAAAAAAAAAAAAATTAAAAATTAAAAAAGACTATCGAAAGAGTACAGGTACAACGGAGAGGTCTCTGTGGCTATTGAGGAACGGGATAATCTCATCTCTGTCTGCTGCAGTGCCTTCAGCAAATGTCTAGGGGACATGGGAATTTAGTTTGCCACTTAAAATTCACTTAAGGAGTCTGTTAGGTAATCGAGTTAGGAACCTCTGTTGTCTACCTGTTTGATAAAAGTCAGAGCAGTAAGAAAAGC
>OMNM01002242.1:0-12317 GCA_900302745.1 Parablennius parvicornis | reverse complement strand
AGAAGAGGGGGGGGGGGGGGGGGGACTTGGAACTTATTGTCTGAAAAATAAGGTATTTATCAAGTTGTACAGTAAAGGCCCCGATTACACAACATTTTCAAATGAAAACGCAGTACTTCCATTGCGTTGTGAGGATACGTTTACACAATGGCAGTCAGGGCCACGCAACATATTGAAAACAACTCCAGAGATAGAACTTTTCAAAAACGCTTCGACTCTGTCTTCATCCACATGTAAACAGTGAAAACACTTGCTCATGCACACCATTGCTGTAGCGCATAGTTCTTCTGCACATGCTCAGTAGCTGAACAATGACAACAATGGCAGCCTCTAGATGAGTCCCAGTCCATATTCTCATATAGTTGAGCATTGCCCTTGATAGAAATCTAACTTCATCATGTGTTTATATGAAATGTCTGTGTACTCGTCATTGTTAATGCTGATAAGAGTATTGTTCTCTTAGTATGTGTTTGTGTGGCTTCATTACAAAGACAAACAACAGCATCCAAAATAAGTAAAAACAATGTGTTTTCATTTGAAACATTGTGATGTAAACACTTAGTTCTCAATGTACAGCAAGAAAATCTCTGGCTTAAGTCTGTTCAGTGGCCTTTTTGTCTGTGGTTAGCATCTTCTCCCAGAGCGTAAACAAGTTTCCCCATGGTACACTGGCTCCCTCCCACAGTCCAAAAATGTGCTTGAGTTTAATCAGTGACTCCAAATTCCTGTAGGTGTGCATGTGGGTGTTTGCTTTTATCCGTAGTTAGATGGACAGATCTGGAATATGTGAACACTCTGAACAGGCACCATTTGAGTCATTCCTAAAATATCTGCAACACTGGCATCGAAAAAAAAGTTAATTTAAAAAACAGTTATTATTAACCTCAACAGCGAATATGTCTGTGTCTCTGCCCAAATATCTACAACATTAAATGTATACAATAAAACAAGCACATGAGGAAACACTAAGGATCTGCTATATGTCACAGATGTCTGGAGTTCAAAGATAACAATGCAGTGAGATCCTGAGGGGAGATAGTCTCACAAACACAAACAGAAACTGAGCTTGCTTCAGTTACTCTTATTGTCAGAGCACAGTCCTTCCTCTGTCTTTCTTCAAGTCCGTGGAAACTTCTCATGACTCTTGGAGAGGTTACCATAACCCGTCTATATATCATCTGGCATCCACAAACTGTTTCCACTGACAGAGCCTCCTTTCAGCCGGCTGTCGCTTGTACGACACAGAGACTTCTGTCCCCGTCCGTCTCAGTCCGAAGACGCTGGGACAAAGTGTGTTGAAAGAAGGATGAGCCTTCAATGTGAAAGCAAGCCGGCCTAAGTGGAGCCGCGGTTTTTCTTTTATCACATCTCACTTTTGTCGTGAGGCGGTGATGGGACGTGCTGACGAGGTATCGACATGCAGACAACATGAGAATTAAGAATGGAGAAATAAAGAGTGCAGGGGAAAGACAATTCCTCTTGGTGGAGGGGGGTAATCTATAATTATCACAATTTCAAAACAAATGACAAGAAGATCGTATATCAGACAGAAAAATAGCAGATATATATTTAGATGATACTTCTGCTGGTACCAGATTACATTGGTATTGACACCATTCAGAAATTACCGTAACTGCATGAATACCATTTCACACATATTTATAATCACAATAATGTAATTGTGTGAGGACAGAAGGATATTTACTGCTGTTCTCCTTTCACGGGCGCCCATGGGAGAAAATAGAACTAATGCATGAGTGAACACGTATCTGCTTACAACTTATTGATTCACAAACTGTGATACGGGTACCACCTGTGGTATGCATGCTCCCTCTAGTTGTATGTGGAAGAAAGTCAAGCTAAAACTTGGAATAAAAAAAATTAATTCATCATGAAATTTGACATCCATAATTAAAAAATTATCTTCCCACTAATTTGATCGAAATCAGATGTGATTCTTCTGGTTAATCATATTTTGCCATGTCCAACAATCGACTTCTTTTACCACCTGTTAACTGTTGAAAATTGGCAGAGCAAAGAGGAAATAATGTTTTGTGATGGACACAAACCTGAAAAGTGGATGAGCTTAGAGTAAAGCCGAGATCTTTGTTGTTACAAAACAGCTCCAATCTCCCTGTTACAAGACTGGACCGCAGCCTCATTCTGACTAACAGGAGTCCGTAGCAATCATTCCCCGAGGGGACACGCAGCAGGCTTTAAAAATAACCACAGAGCGCCATCAGAGGTTTGGGGAATGAAGAGTGGTCAGTGCATAATGACGGAAGAGAAAGAAGGGAGAGCGGTAAACCAGAGAGGAGGGAGCGGGGGCAGATATGGTGGGAGGGGAGAACTTCTCCTCCCATGTGAGCAACAGAGCTCTCCCAGCACATCTCTGTGTGACATTATTAAATCAAACTGTTTACCGTCAACTGGCAAACACACAGGAATAAGCTGTGGGAAATAAAAAATCCCAAGAACCTTGACTCAAGAAGTAACGCCTCCGAGGGCAACGGCTAACGAGACACTGGCAGACAGCATGTAGGGAAACCTATAGTACATAAAGATTACACAAGAACAACAACGTCTTACGTGCATGCAGATATGCACTGGCAGCTCCCCCAAAACAATCTCTACCCTTGGTTGCAATGTCACTCCGCATGAAGTCACACTCACGGCCGTGGAGGGCGCGTTGCATTTAACAGGGTATAAATAAACGGAAAGACTGTGGGATGCACTTGCCGCGTCGCCATGAGCGGGAAACATCTTTCACCAGGGGTGCTGATGGAAGGCTCAGCTGCTGAGTAAAACATCCTCATAACAAAGAGACCACTCTGGCACAATCTGCGTTTGTTCAGCGATAAGACAAAATGTCAAATTTTACTTTCAAGAGTTTGATTTGACAAAAAAAAAAAAAAAAGCGAGAGAGACATTTATTTGTCAGTCAGCTCTTTAAAGAATAGAGTTTATGAGTTGGGGTTTTTTTCCCCAAAGTGTAAGCAGTTTACCTTGATGTCCACAGATCTTCTTTTTAGTGTGTACTTATGGCTTGGGATGGAAAAACAGCCTCATGAACAGTCACACAATGGTTGATATACTGAGCTGCACACCTTCAGAAACACTCACGATGCAGCAAAAAACAACAGACCACCCTGAAAGCAAACTCTTCATGACGATAAAAAGACACATCATCAAACGTCTGTAGAGCCTTCTATAGAGTCAGAGTGCTTTTATGAGTGAGCGTCAGCATCACAGATTGATGAAATAATAGTTTTAATTTCCTGAACCGAGAACGTAACCAGCTTCGCCAACTATACAGAGGTTCTAAATGAAATTATTAGCACGATTGATTATGTTTTGCATTTTGTTAAGACGTCATCTATGAATGACTGCCATAGAAAGCAGTGGTTTTGTTACTTACATCGAGCTCATTAAAACAGCAATCATAGAGAAGTGATTGAAAAGTAATTAAGTGGCACTTGATGAAATGAACTGAGTTACATTGCAACCGAATACTTAAGAATATCTGCAGATTAGCTTATTCAAGCAAAACAAAACATACGCGTCATGACTGCCTCTCCTGAGAACCGTTCTCACCTTGCACAACACCCCAGGGGTACTGTCTGGCCCGCACTGTTTTGTTCCCCACTTTGACCTCTTCCACGCTCCCCACCACAGCAAACGGCAGATGTGCCTGCAAAGAAAAATAAATAAATACAAAGGTTAGTGTGTTAAAAAAATAAAAAGTAAAAATGATCATGTTTCAGTCTGTATTGCTCATTCTGGGTTCCCTCGCTCTATTCGGTTTACACTTTCTTCAAGACTTCATTACCTCATGCCAGTGTTTTGTTCTTTATAGCAAAGCAACACTTTCCAGGCTGAACATAACAAGCTTGTTGTGTGGGGTTTAATAAAAACAACAAAAAGTAGAGTCATTTCAAATAAAACTCCTTTCACCCCTGTTCATCCGCTCTTATCTTTCACAAGCAGGCCACACCAGAGCCGAGTGTAACCACGTTGACACGCGAGCTGCACCAGATCTCTGTTTGAAGTCTAGCATGTGGCTCAGCTGGGGCTGAGGGCCCAATTTGGTTGAGGTGACTAAACAACACACACACATTTAATCATTAAACTCAGAGCTACTGCGCCTTGGTAGAACAGTGAAGTGGCATGGGGAAAATATAGCTGACACCCTACCGACCACTGGTACAAGGAAAAAAAACAAATACTAATAAACGTACATTTATATTTGCGGCTTAAACAACACAAACTCAAAAATATACCAAGTGTTTTTCTCACTTATTGTAGTTGGTTACTGCAAGTATCTTATCAATTAATTCAAAACACATTTTAAGTAATTTGTTTAGTAAAAAAGTGTACAAGCAGATAAATAAAAGATATGGAATTAAAAGGTGTCTTTTAATCGAGTTCACTCACTGAAAATAGAAATCAAAGCATAGCGGCAACTGGTGTTATTGTTGTAATATGTATGAATCCACTCATAATGTGTGTAAATACAACATGTCTATGAGTTGGCTAGTATTTGAATATATTTTTAGTAAGTTTCTGTATCTGCTGTTACAAATATCGTGGTGTTACAAAGTGTCTACAAAAGAGATGCAGCATGTGTTGAAAGCATGTTAAACAGTGTCAACATACAGTATGTTGCATGAAAACATCCAAAAGTCCAAAGTCTTTATTTTCTGCTACGAAAACAGTGTGGACTTTTAGAAAACATCCCACATTCAGTGAAAACCTTCTTTTGTTTCCCCCCAGAAATTGCACTTACATTCATGGAGGCATTGATCTCGCTGACGGTTTCATCGTCTGTCGGGAACTGATATATCTGGACGCCGTTGCTCACCAGCTCACTCATGATCTTGATTTTGAATTTATGGAGTTCGCTCTTGGAGATTGTGTCCGCTTTGGCAATGATGGGAATTATATTGACCTGAGAGAAAGAAGAGGAAAAACAGTGGCGACGGGAGGATTAGAAATGTGGAGCTTTGTACTGTTTTGTTTTTTTTTTTCCTCTACAGAACATACACATAAAATTCACTATGTTGTGGTTTGGTTCAGAGCAGCTTCTTGCCTGACGAGGATAAACACTGACAAAACAAAATGCACCTGTCAGGGTTAATGCATTGAGAGGAGAAGCACAAAGAACCGAGTAAATGCTTCCAGTTGCTTCGCAGATTACAGCTCTTAACGTCCTTTTGTCACCAGATCGCGAACAAACACTGTAAACACAGGAAGCTACATTAAACATGCTCAGGTTAAAAAGGAGGTTTGGGGGAAGCATATAGACTCACATGCAACAAACCCAAGCGGCGAATAAGCTCAGTCGAAACCCCGACAGATATTTAAAACAAACAGTGATTATGAAAACAAACGACACTCAATGTACAATCAGCAGCAGATGTGCAGGAATAAACATTCCTCTGTATGGCTGCATTACCCATGTCACTAACCGGGAAGATGGGGGTAATCTCCCACAGATTCACTCATCAATTCCTCAGGGTGCCTCAGAGCAAAACTCTGAGCTTGTTAAGAGTCAAATTAGAACTTCATTACACACTACTGGATCATTAATTTTCAGTGGGGTGGCTTTTATCGGATCTTAACCCTTTAATAAGCTCCAATCACTAATCGCTGTCCGGTGCTAACATGAGCCTTGTATGGCCACTAAAAAGAATGTGAACGTCCAGAGTCTGGACATGGTCGCTGAAAAAGAAGGGGGTGGTGATATAAGTCTGCTTCCCACAGCTGGAAAAACCCCGGCAGACCAAAGGCCACTTCTCACAAACTTCTTCGTGATTGTTCTGAAGAAAGGAGAAACACCAGCTGTGACCACATTCAAGTTGTTCACATGAAGCTCAATGGATCAAAAGTTTTAAAAAAAACTCACAAACTTCAAGTATGTCTCTATGGACATGTAGAGCAGATGATCAATGACGGAGTTTGAGAGTCATTAATGCCAAAATATACATTGA
Organism: Parablennius parvicornis; assembly: GCA_900302745.1. NCBI lineage: Eukaryota > Metazoa > Chordata > Actinopteri > Blenniiformes > Blenniidae > Parablennius > Parablennius parvicornis. The sequence goes on along the minus strand of OMNM01002242.1, from coordinate 6,327 downwards.
AAGGAAAACATTTTCTTTTCTGGAATACCTATAAGATAAGCTAATATGTTTCTTTGTGAGGCATGAACAGGAAACCTAAATAGGAAGTGTGATTTTGTTGTTCGCAAATTTCTCAACACTGCTTTTTATGTTCAAATTGGCGCATGTCGTGCAAAAATGCTATGTGGTGATAGGCGCATTTAATTCTTTAGGGGATGTTCTAATGCTAGAATAAAAAAAGTCACAAATATGACGATTCTCACGCCACTTCTGGAGTCACAAATAGTAGTTTTTTTTCATTATTGTGAAACACTGTCATTGACATTTTTGGATTCGAAATTTCCAATCGTGTGCATAACGAGCAGCGGAGACTCAAAACAGTATAAAGTGATGTCAACTGCAAATTTCAACATATTGAGACCTGAGGAAACATTTGTGCGTATACCATTCTGAGCAATTAATACAAGCAGAAATTTGTAAACACAGAAAACTGGAAAACTGTACTTAATAAGAGTTTGAGTCAAACTGTCTGAAAGGGTTCAAGCAGCTGCGTTTTTTGACTGTGCTGAAAAACAAGGCCAAAAACGATGACGAGTTTGACGATTTTAGTAGATTAACATATTGCTAGTTATTGCAGCGTCTCCCTTTGAATCTCCATTCAACTTTTTTTAAAAACCTCAGTTAAATCACTGTTTATGACACGACTTAGAAGAGTTTTTAATCTTTGTTTGCCTGCTGGCCAGAATCAGTTTTGCTCAAATAGTTGATAATTCAGTTAATTGTATTACCCCAAATAAAAGTGCCCGATCTAAAACAAAGAGCACCTCTTTCGAGTCTTATCTCTCTTCCAACTGCTGCATTTTCACCCACCATCTGCAGGGAGGGGTGATTCGAACCCCATTTACAAGAAAAACACCATTGTCTGGTCTTGACAGCAGAATCCACAGACTGAGGGAAAAGCTGCTTCTGGTCTGTTTCCCTGCTTTTTTTCCTGTGACGGGACCATCTGGCAGACAGGACGGCTCCGTTCATTTATCTTTGAGTTTCCAGATAAAACTTGATAATTACACACAGTGGGGATCGGCGTGACATGAGTATAATCTGCAGGAGAAGCAAAAAAAAATGTGACGACCAATGTTGTTGCTTTCGCTGAAGCGATCGGTTGATTGTGACAAATGAATCTGAAATATTTTCATTTCTGTCACTGAGCCAGTGGAATAATAGAACAACTAGTGTCAGCTTCTGGATTGTGACAGTTCAAATTTCCTCTGTGATTTTGGACTAAAGGTTATAAATAAAAGAAAAAAAAATCAGATGCTGTCACTTTGCTGTCTGATCATTCTAGAATCTTTTTCACACAGAAAACAGAGAATCTGTTTATAGAAAACACTGAGAATGATTATTAGTTAAACTCTGTAATCGTCTGTCCCTATGCTGGGTCTCTGTATGAGCTAGTGGAAACCCAGCAGTGTCTTCATTCCCTAGCCTGCACATGTCTAGATTAGAAACCAAATAAACAAATACAGGAAATGTGCAAAGAAACAGCTTTTTTTTTTTTTCTTTGCCTGCACGAATATCGAGAAAGTTGAGAAAGTGCATGAAGTCCATCTAACCTGAAAAACAAAAGAGCGTCCCATCCAAGCTGTAGTCACTCAACATGGGCCTGTTTGCAGATAAAACAGCAGTCATGTTGCATATCGTGGAAAGATTTCTGGGACTGAGCCACCGAGGTCAGGCTGGTACTCACCAGGGCCACCCTCTCCGGCCAAAAACCGGCTCCATTGTTGCAGTCACATTACCGTAAATTATAGAAGGGAAAAAAAAAAAAAAAAAAGAGCCTGTCGACATTTCTAGTTTTATTCTCGACACGGTTTGTCATACTGAGGAAACGAAAAAACCTTGAGAGTAAGTAAATCATCATGGCTTATCTGTTAGACAAATATATAACATGGTAGCTCCTTTCCTATATCGGGATGAAGGTAATAGATTTAGTTTATCATCACTTGCTTAAGACCAAAGGGTGCAGAGATCTGGCAGCAGATGGCGGTTTGGACGGTATCAGGAGACAGTTGGCAGACGTAATGTGCCAGGTTTTGATTGCGGTGCTGGCTGGTAAAGACAGCAGAGAGGCTCAGCAAGTCAGCTCACTGCAAGACAAGTCCTCATTTTGAATCCATGTCCTCGCTGAACTTTGTGTCGCTGCATTCTCGCGTCACAACAATAATTCTGGTTAATAACGTGAACTCCTGGTGTACCATGTAATCAATTTGTGTCTGCAAAAATATTCACTACGACGATGGGCAGGGTCACACTGTGGTGCGGTGGGGAGAATTTTGGGAGTCCGAGCCTTCCAATGTGGAGTTTGCATGTTCACCGTGTGCATGTGGTTTTTTTTTTTTCTGAGGTGTTCAGTTTGTAGGTGCATATGAGCATCATGGGTGATGCATTGTAGAGGATGGGTGGATGGTTTACAACATTAAGTGTCTTTCTGCTCTGTTAAAGCGTGGCCGCAGCAGGTAGTGATAGTTGTGTTTGACTTGGCACAAGTTTCACACCACATGTCCTTCCTCACATAAACATTACTGAGATTCTGTGGCCATGAGATTTGAACTCTGAACTTCCAGTCAGATGCTTGCTGCTCCATACTCTCGGTAATTATATCACAATAAAAGTGTCATTTTCTTTTCAAGCACTTTGTAAAATAGAGAAAACAATACAATGAATGAATAAAAATTTTTGTTGAACAATATAACTGCCCTTTTTGAAATGTGGCCATTGTTTTGAATGGTATCAGGAGACATTTGGCAGAGATGTGTGAACATACGTTGATTGTTGGCAGAGGTGAGCGACCAGGTTTCGGTCACAAGTTGACCATCTGGTTTATTTTGGACTAATCGACAGAGTATCATCGAAAACAAACAGAGCTGATTTATCACTTTGCCTCCACGTACACTGAAATACTGTGGGAGGAAGTCAATGAAACCCCTCAGGGAGAGGTCATCGATCACTTCAAAAGATTTGACATAATTTTATTAACTTTATAGAGGAGTCACATCCAACATGGAACTTTCTTTAATTGCAGCGTTGAAGATCTTTAACATAAGATATCGTGAAGCATATGATTTCTACTGATCCATTAAATATTTCACACCATCCCAACATAACAGTCCACAAAGTTATTGCCCTTGAAGTTAAAAAAGCTCATAACTAATATATTTAAGCTTAACTTTAGTCTCTTCTGAGATATGTGAAAGTTTTAAGGTTATCCTTTCAGTATTTCCACATGATAATGATTTAAGGTCAGAAGGTGTTTGTAACATAACCTGTATTGAGCATTATGAAATTATAAATACATACCTATTTTATATCATAAGCATTTTACAGGATATTTTTCAGGAATTTTTCGAGCAACTCAGAAATAAAATTGGAAAACTTAACTATTCTAATAAGAGAAACCTGACCATTTAGTTTCTCTACAAAATATAAAGAAATACACTTGCTGGCTTTGTCCGACTCAGTAATTCTCTACAAACAAAAAAAAAGTGTCACTCCTCAATTTTTTTTTCACGCTCCAAATGCTGCTGTGATGAGTGTGTTCTCAGCCAGTGACATGTATTGCAGTCAGATGTACTTGTTGGATATAAACTAACCAATAATCTGAGTGGTCAAAAAAAACACAAATCGATGTTTCTGAATGTCACTATTGACTGTCATTCAGTTCTGTGGCCCACAACTAACATGTGCACTGCAAACATGTCAGACTGGGTTTCAAACAGGATGTACATACTGTACATCTATGAATTAAATAATTGGTTAGAGTATATTAATATTTATGGATGACGATGATGGGGAATATCATAAGTCTCTCTCCATGTTTCCCGAAAACATACAATAGATTGGTAGCAATGGAGTTATGGAGCAATTCCTACAGAAACCGTTTCATATGTCCACTTCAAAGACAGTCATGTGACCTTTCAGTGATATCCGATACTACACTGTTCAATTGAACTGTCTGGGTTTTTTTTTTTTTTTTCTATTCTAGTGACAGAGCACACGCCCTGGTAGATACGTCAAGAATCACCACAGATCAGTGAAATTCACAATAAGGAGGAGGTCAGTTTTCAGCAAAGCAGATATAACAAAAAACAAGAGCGTGCGTGTGTGTGCATGCGTAGTTTGCCGGGATGGAAAATCCCAACACTTACACACACGTTGATGTATTGGTATTACTTGTGTGTACCTTGCTGTCCAGCTTTTTCATCGTGACAAGGTCCAGGGACTTGAGAGAGTGTCCCGTCGGGGCGATGAAATAAAGGCAGATGTGGATCCTGGTGTCGTGGTAGTTGAAGAGCGAGCGCTTGATCTTCAGCTCTTCCTGGAGATAGTTTTCAAACTGAGTGTCAATGTAGTCAACGATGGGCTTGTAACTGAGGAGAGAGAGAAAGAGGAACCTTCAGCATTCCAGTCTGTGCGTAAAAAGCTAAATATTTATCTGCTTCCTCTTTCAAAAATAATGAAGATAAAAGAGAAATATGGATCTGTCACTGGTGAAAGCAACTGAGACGGTTGTGTTTTCTGTAACTGTGTGATCTGATTCAAAGCCAAGATCTCGGCTTACAGCTTAGCGAGTCCGGTTGAAACGAATCACCGTGGCTGAAAAACATCCTGTACTGTCTGACACAGCTGTGACGGCCTTTGAAGCCTTCAGTGCCACCAGTGAATCAATGAAAATCTTTTAAAAGTATAGAAATATGACAACAACTATTTTTTTTTAACTTGAAAAGCACTTTGTATGTGTTGATAGACGTTTCTGTTTTTTGGCTTGTTGCATTCATACAAAAAACTCAAGGAAAGTTTTAAGACAACAATGTCGATTTTCTTGGTATAAATGTGTCTGAATTACCACACCGTGGATTAAAAATAAACCGCATACAATTCATCATAAAGACATCCCAATATATCTGCTCAGAAAAATATGATAGTAACCCTTATGAGGAAGATGTTACAACTGTTTAACTAATGATGGCATGACTATTTCAGTACACCTTTAAAATGCAATATAAACTGCATTTCTTTTAGCAGAGACACGTGCACTATTTGATTACTGCATTTTAAAAGTGCATACAGATGGAACAGTGAATTCAAGAGGATGACAAACCAGCTGCAGTTGCTTGACGTTGTTGTAAACATTAGAGGAGTTAGGATAAATTACTGTTAAGCAAGCGTGTGCAAATGTTTCCTTAAATGTGAGCCTTGTAAAAACAGGGGTGTCTTATAATCAAGGTCTTCTTATGTTCAGATCTATACAGTAAAACCATAAAATATTGTTAATTATAGTTCCACAGTTTGTTTGAAGCGACACCGAGTCTGCCGTTTTAACGTCTTTCATTTGAGGAAAATTAGGAGGCTGAGAAAACAGCCACATATCTGATAAAATGAGTCATAGTTTCCTGAAAAGCAAGTCTATTTTAAGTGAACGCATCCATTGGCCACCAAAGATAAAAGTCCCACAGTTACAGATGAGATCTCACTACGGCTTGGTATTTTCAGAAAGGACATGTGGTGTTAAGAGTGTCAGTTTCCACAAGCACTGAGCAGGCATTTAAAATACCTCCAACAACTGCATTGCTTATGTTTTTACATTTGGCGACCACATGAGCCTCAGAAGTTTCAGCTGGCGTGATGTCTAGTTTTTAAGTTTCTGATGAAAGGATGAGCGTCAAACATTTGAAGGGCGTGCTAAACTTTTATAAAATCAAACAAACCACACTGTCCTTCAAAGTGACTCAAATATCATATTGAATATATTTTGACTTTAGTAGCGGGGCACAGAAAATGACATGTGTTTTAGCCTCCGCTTGAATGATACACCGCTACGCCAGAGATGGAAAAAAAATTTAAAAAAATCAATGCCACAAGTAAAGTTACAGTTAAGTTAAAGTTATGACAAATTCACTGTCCCATAAATGAGCAACCTGTGAGCAGACTTGCACAACTTGTCTACTTTACAGACATTCTGCAGCTCGGAGCGAGACGTGAGTCAAAAAACTCTAGTCGGGTCTCCTCAAGCCAGCATCGTGTTTACAGTCATCTGTCCTCTCTCTCTCCACATCTATCTTCAATCTTCCCCGTGGAATGCACCGGGTCTGACCTTTTGAAGCTCCCTCAGTTTGCATTTACAGTCTGCTGCAGGGTCTGTCTTTTCAGCATGATGATTTGTACAGCCTACAGAGAAAGTTGCTATCAAAGGGCGTGAGAGCTGCTGCTAGCTGGCTAAGCCACAACAAGCACACTTCATTCCACAGCTGGATGTCAAAAAAGAAAAAGAAAAAAAAAAATCAACAATTT
>OMNM01002238.1:0-12291 GCA_900302745.1 Parablennius parvicornis | reverse complement strand
CCGTTCCAGCGCGCCCTGCGCCTCTGGAAAGTCACCATGGGCTTGCATACTGCTTGATACCGATCTATCGTCATCACTACGATCATGTAAGTGGAGGAGAACATCCCGACCACCTGCAGGTACTTCACCGCCCGGCACAGCGCGTCCGGACCCACGAATCTGTCCGTGATGTCCCACAAGAGCTGCGGGCAAACTTGGAAGAAAGTGACCACCAGGTCGGCGACGCAAAGGTGGAAGACGAAGACGCGCATCCTGCAGAGCTGCTTCCTGCGCTTCCACAGCACCAGCAACAGCCCAAAGTTCAGGACGCCCGCCGTGGTGAAGATGATGGACAGGAGAGTGATTTCCACCTGCGCCAGGCGCTCGTCCCGCGGCTCGTCTTCAGCCGGGGGGCTCTCCAACGTGTCGTTGGTGAGATTCACACTGAACCAAGCCATGTTCTCACACCCAGAAACACTTAACAGCTACATAACAGCTGCTGGAGAGGAATCTCAGCCTCCCAAACATCAGCAAGTACGCTGGGAGTCAACTTTGTAAAATCAGTGATTCCAAGAGAACCTGCGGGCTGAGATGATCATTTTCCACAGAGCAACAAGCTCTAAAGGGTGCAGGAGGTTTTATATGTCTTCATCTGTGAGGTTGCTCCTCCCCTCCTGCACAATTATTCCACTGGTGACACACAATCATACGTGTGTACATGAACATATGGAAAAAAAAATAGTATATCACTGAGAATTTTCTTTATTTCATGTTATATCTCCACAAATGTCTTTCAAGCATTTTTAAAGTTGTAATTGTGACGAAACCCCGATATCAATTGTGCCACATTGTATGCTCGTTTTCAAGATGTAAATAACAAAACTCAGTTTGTGAGATAAATCTTAAATGTTTTTTTGTTGTTTTAATCACATTGTTGCAAACACCTTTTTTTTTTTTAAAGATACACCTGTATGTAAATTGATTTCACTTCTATAATTCTTTTTCATTGATTTAACATTTTTAATCACAAGCACACAGTTTGGGGTTCAGCGTCTTGCTCAAGGACACATCGACATGTGGGGAATCAAACCTGCAACCTTCCGATTGAGAGACACAGCCTCACTACATGTGTGTCATCTTTATATACTCTGAAGCGTGCACAATAAACAAACACTGAAGGTTTTCAAATTAAGAATTTATAGATTTATAAATAGAAAGACAAAAACAAAGAGCTGCGTCATTCCTACAGCTGAAAGTGGAGAAAACAAATTCAAAAACAAACAACCTTCTGCCTTGGATTTTTAATATTTCACTTTAGTTTTAACTGATTCTTATGTTCACGCCTCAGAAGTGGATGGTTCCATGTGAGATTGTTGTTCACCTTCACAAAGTGCAGAGCTCTGTAACGTTCCAGTGACCTCAACAAAGCAAACAGCCATCACTTCAAAAGAAAATGCATCCATCAGCAGATCTGTATCTTCTTTCTTTCTGCCAGAGCAGTAACGGTGCAACCACATTATCTCTTGTAGTATCGTCTCTTGCACCAAAAAAAAAACAAAACAAAAAACAAACTAAGTCATTTTAAGGCGTCACATAACTGAGGAGTTCGTCTTTGTCCATCTGGTAGCGACTTTTCTTCCAGATGTCGCGCAGCTTCTGTAAGTTGGCGCCGATGTCCTTTCCCGAGGTGACGCCGAGCCTCCGCAGGTCGTGGCCGCTGACGGGGAAGCGTGGGATGGACCACCTGCTGAGCTGTGACAGCAGCTTCGCCTCTCCTTGATACTTCAGCAGCTCGCACACTTTGCTCTGGGAATCCAGATCCTTGTTCTGAAAAACAGTGGGAGGGACAATTACAGCTCCCGGCGCCGCATTTGCTCTGAGGAACATGAAACTTTCTAAGAGTGAAATAATTGTAGGTTAACTGGACTGTCAGCTGTCATAACATCCCTGAATAACGTGTCTCCACTGCTTATTACAAAACCAAGCCATTTATTTTATAGATATTCATCCAGCCACAAAACATGATTCTTCTTTTCTTTTAAATGACGAGATTTGTCATGACTCTGGTTCCTGAGTGCCGGAACATATTCCATATTCCATATTCGGAACAATATTCCATCAAATATTCCATATTCCATCAAATTCCATCAAACTTAAATTCCAGGACTTTCTTTGACAGCTTTTGCTTCAACGTTATCATGAGGGTTTTTTTAAATCCTCTCGACTGACCGATCATTCAATCAGGCCTTTACTTAAGGTTTTAATAATCACAAATAAACAACAAAGCTGCCAGACTTCTTAAAGTTCGATTTCAAACTGTGACAGAACGAATAAAGCAAGACTTTCAGGGATGTTTAAAAAAAAAACAACTACTATATACTTTGCACTTGGAAATGTGTGCAGTAATCTAAACTTTTGACATACATCTCTGTAACTGTCATGTGTTGAATACCGAGATCAGGAATGGAAACAAACTTACATCCACTATGAAGTCGGTGAAAGGTTTGAGACTGTCCGTGTCGCCTTGGTCTTTCCTGAGCTCCTGCCGGTGTCTGACCAGGAACTGAGCGCCGCTCTTCTCCTCTCTGGACAGCTTCAGCCGCAGGTCCATCTTCTCCACCTCCTCTGCCGAGCGCAGCAGGGCGGCCAGGATGGTAGTGGGTTTGGGAGAGTGGGTTTTGGCGTTCCGCCACACTCGCTTCATCTCATCCACGTCGCCCCCTGGAGGCAGACCTGAGGACGGGGGAAGCAGAAGACGCCCGGGGTCAGACCTCCTGCTGGGAGCCGCTGCTGGTGAAGCCGGTTAGCATTTCTCTGGACTGCAACTGGCTCTTTCTCGTGGTTCCTGAATACACTGAATACTAATCCAAATAAACTGATCACTGCGTTCTGCAGAGTTTTATATGAACTCATTCTGTTGAAAGAGTTGAAACTTTACAATAAAAAAAAAAGACACACAAGGCACAAGATTCCTTCAGTACGACTCAAACATTTTCACCATAAACATTTGAATTCGATTGGAAAATGATCAAGGAGCAGTGATGACCAGAGAACACAAATACTGAGTTAAATATATAAATATTTAATATAAAAATATAATATAACCCAAAAAAAACCCCATCACATTATTCTTAACTTTGACTTTATGATTGACTTCACTGAGCTGCAGTTAAATAATCAAGAGTCTCTGACTCTACTACATGTGAGGCAGGTAAATCAAGTGTAGTATGCAGTCCAAAGTTCAGTTTTTTCAGACTCAAATAAGGAATTGAAGAAAAGTGAGATCTCAATCCTTCACAACGGTGGCCCGGAAGGGCTCAACAGCACAACGCGACGACAAATGTCACAACTCAACAGCAAAATTCCACAATGAAAGTGCATGGCAGACTGACTATTTTGATTCAGGAGAGTTTATTGACATGTCAGTAAAACTCTACAGCTGTAATATTATTAATTTGGTGCGTGTGTGTGCGTGTCGAGAGTTTTGGGGTTTTAGAATTACGAGTGTGAGAAGTGAGGTTTTCAACGTCCACGTTCTTCGTGCCAGAAAATATTGTCTCCTGGAAACAAAGCCTGTTCTCCAACTGCTGCACACTTATGTGGTTTTTTTTGCAGTTGAGCTGTGCTGTTGGCCCTTCTGGGCCACCGTACTTCACCCTTTAATTGTTTTACCCAACAACTTAAGAACTGCAACATCTTCAGGACCTGCCTCTTCCTCTCACCGACATACTGAGCCAGTTCCAGGTCATAAATCAGCTCCAGCAGATGAGCGGCGTGGTTGCCGGCCACGATCTTCTTCAGTTCCCCCCAAATTCTCTCCCCGGAAATCCCCGCCAGTCCGTGGCCGTTCTCCCTGATGGCCGACAGCGTCTCCTGCTCGTGCGTGTCAGGCTCCAACGCCACTTTCCCGTAAAACCTGATGTGGAAATAACCGTGGAGATCTATCATGTTGGTCTCTTTTACTAGTTTCTGATTAAAACTTTGCAACCTGAGGATTAAAAAGGGCGGCTTACCTGAAATATCGCAGTATTCTCAAGTAATCCTCTTGGATTCTTTGCGCAGCGCTGCCAACAAACCGCACCTTACGGTTCTGCAGGTCTTCGTATCCTTTGAAATAGTCGTACAGGGTGCCATCAAGACCTGGGAGGGGAAGCGAAGCAAACGGAGCCAAACTGAAAAACAAACTCGTGGCCCGACATGCTAACTTCACTGTTTTCAAAAATGTCGCTGTGTAAACGTGACATTTTTCTGAAACACTTGATACATCATATAAATGAAGTGTTACAACATTTTACTGCTCCACCACGTAAAGGCTGATGATCGCATGTGAAGCCCGCCGGAGCCCAGGTCCGCTCCGCTGACGAGAGGCTGCAGCCTCACCGAAAGACAAATACCTAAAAACATGGAGTTGATGGTGAGATCCCGCCGCTCGGCGTCTTTCTGCCAGTCGGTGGTGAACTCCACCTCGGCGTGACGTCCGTCCGTCTGAACGTCCACCCGCAACGTGGTCACCTCAAAGTTCTCGTTGCTCATCTATGAACGGAGACAAAACAAAGAGCATTTCGAATCACGCTGGAATCTTGGCGTTTCATCCCGATTCTTCCACTCTTCACATGGACATTCTTTAAATGTCCCAAGAAATGATGATGATCACATTTCCACAAAATTTATTGAAATGGTGAAAAAAAAAATCGGAAACTTTAAGACTCACTTGATTCATCAAAGTATGTTAACATCATCTGTGTGTTCATTTTGTGGTTATTTCTCATTATTCCTACAGCAGTTCAACCTATTTAGGAGAACTGGAATATTCCTAAATGAACAGAGAGCGGAGAAATAGAGCTTTGTGTCCCTATACTAGTTATTAAATGAGTTCACAGTTTGACAGTTTAATCATAAAAAAGATTCACATATGTGTTTGATGAGCCTCAAACACATCAAAGGAGTTCCAGATACCGAAGCTAATCTGAACAAAAGGGGAAGAATTCACTCACATTACATTCTGTGCCAATTCTACATCAATACATTCTGAATAAATCCAGTTAATCTAGTATTTTTTGGTGCTTTAATTAAAACATTGAGCATCTAATTAAAAAGCAGTTACATGAAGTTTTTTTTTTTTTTGCCATTTCAGCACTTTTAAAACCTGCTGTCAAACTTTATATTAATAAAATTTCCCTTTCTTTCCATCTCAATATCTGCTCTGTAAAAATGACTGCTTGAGATCTTCAATATAAAGACATTAAAAGATTCTTTGTAACCACATTTAACTGTTTTTCACTTCAGAAAATAGAGATTATTCCATCTCTTCACCTTAAAACTGCTGATGTGGTGTGTTTGCTGTCCTGCCCAACGTTGAAACATTAATCTGCCAGTTGTGATTTATTCATTGAATTTGAACACGCGGGATGTCCCACAATCCTCTGCATCGGTCTGATTGTCTCCCACAGTAGAGAACTCTTCCATAAATGTGTGTGAATGAATCGATCTAACAGAAAAAACGCGGGCAGACATGATGGACTGAGAAACATGTATCCTAAGGAGCGGTTTCCACCGCAGTACGTCCCGGGGCGGGGCGGCAGGGTACGGTAGATTACTAAATCAGGGGTGTGAAACATGAGGCCCATGGGCAAAATCAGGCTTGCAAACCACCAAGCACAGTGATAACTGAAATGAAACCATCAACCTTTTAACACAACACTGAGACCGGAGCAGGGATATCAGTGATCTCATTGCTGGAGCAGACGAGCGTTAGTAAAAACATGAAGCAAAATGCTGCAACATGCAGCAGTTAAAAGGAGCTATTGGACATTTCATTGAATTTTTGCCATTTGAAAAACGTAGACTTTTTCAAAACGTCTACTGGATGCCATAATAAAGAAAACCCTTTAAAGCTTAAAGGTTAATACGGCACTATTTTACAGGTCCGGCTCATTTGAGGTGAGATTTGGCGGCATGTGGCCCCTGAACTGAAATGTGTTTGACATCCCTGCTCTGCTGCATTTGCTGTGCGTTGTTCTCTAGTTGTATTCTCTAAATATAACCTCTTTATTATTACTACTTTTTCTTGAGGAAAAGTCTCAAATTGTCCCAGCGAAACACGCGCAGGTCTTTATGTAAAGAAACAGAAGTGTCAAACCTACTCAGAAAGTTCAAAAAGTGGTTCGAGTTACAGCACCAGTATTTCCTCCACAAAATGAGGTTGAGTACAGTTGCTTGTGGATTTTCATGAGAAAAAATATAAAAACGCTTGAAACATTTGTGTAATAAACAGAAAATGCATGGCCACTGTTTGCATCAAATTTCTGATTTTTTTTTTTTTAGACGCGTCTGTATTAGTTACTCTTCTGAAGGTAACTAAAAGTCGGTTCCCGGCTGTTTAAAAGACTCATGAGACTCCTAAAAATCCTCCTTTGTCACATCCAGCTGACTCCCATCTTACTCTTGCTGTAATGGTCCCATGCTTCTCTCCTTTGTTGTTGATCATCCGGACGCCGGCACTCTGGAACATGACCTTCATCTCCTCCGGAGTGGCCGTGGTGGCGAAGTCCACGTCTTCAGGCCGCCTGCCGGACAGCAGGTCACGTACGGCCCCGCCAGCTATCCGCAGCTCGTACTGGTTCTTTGCAAACAACTCTGGAAAGACCCAGAAACACGCATGAGAAAACAGACGGCGCGAAAAACACAACTTGATAAAAAGAAGAAAAAGGCAGCACGCAGTCCCACGAATCTCCAGCTTTAGTTTTGCTGTTGCTGCTGTACAATACTGTGTATATCACAGACTGTTTATATTATTTGACACTGTTTGCCTGATCTCTATTTATCCTTTTCATTTTGCTACACTGTGACCTTGAATCTGTGTTTTCTTCTTATCATGTCATGTGATTTGAATGAAAACAAAAAGAGTGCGACTCTGCTTTAAGTGCTACAATTATCACTCACGTACTTTTCAAACAACACAGAGGCGATATTTTCAAATGGTCATGGCAAATTGATTACAAGTTTTCACTGTTGAGTCACTCAAGAGAGAAACTCCTGGTTCAAGGTTCTTCTGATTTTATAATCTTACTGCTGGACTACAACCACAACCACACAAAGTGAAGCAGAATTCAGTTTCGACGCTCCTCGCCTGCGGAACAAATTTCCAAAACACTCGAGGTCTGCTCGAACTCTCAGCTTATTTAAATCAGGGCTGAAAACATGACGTCTTGTAATTATTAAGACATTACTCCTTGGAGTCATTCTACATTTTTCACTATTCTAAATGCATTTTTAATTCAATTCTGCTGTTTCAACTGCCTTTTTTGTTTTGAATGCACTTTCAAGTTCTGAATATTTTATTCCTTTTCATACTTTGAATTTCCTCGTGTATGAATAGTGCTATACAAATAAACTTGCCTCCTCTCCTCTACACGTCATTAGTAAAGAAAAAAGAAGAAAATGTGAAGTAGAGCAAATAAATACGATTTATTTGTTTAACTGTTTTGGTGCGATGCGGAAGGCGTCTTGTTGCAAGTGACACAGCATTTATAAATACTACATCGTGTTCTTGAATGGCATTTTTGTCTATTCCTATAAATTCCAACACATAACAAGAAAATAGCATTTACATGGGATGTTTTGAATTTGGACATGAAATTAAGGCTTAACCTGCATGAATGACAAAAATGTGTGCAACATTCAGCAATGTTCGCTGACATCCAACACAGATGATAGAGTATTTTCTCCACTTCTCAAACAAGGTGGAAAAGTTTGTCTACTCGCTCATTAAATCAACATTCTATCATATGACATCATGGTAGAGATTACCTAAAGTGTAAAGTCACTATTGTAATCAGGGTCCTCAAAGACATAATTACATACAATCTCAGAGGAAAAGAAAAGTGGTCATGATCATTTCATGTTGAATACTCTGTTAGCACCTCAGATCAAATCTGGGTCATATTTCTGACACTTGTCAGCAAGCGTCATTCAAATCTTCAAACACAAATGAAAACAAATGAGAATGTTTGAAAGATTTTAAAACAGCCACACACAGAGGATCCTAGTGTTGAGGGGAGCCCATATCATGTCAACAGAAGAACTTTAGCAGACGTACATTCTATTTTAAATCCATGCAAAGAGAAAAGCTGTAAAAAAGAAAAAAAAGACTGCCTCAATAAAGGATGCTATACTATATATCTGCATTCAAACAAAACTATCTTAATTCACTCAAGAGACATTTTTACTAAATCAAAGTTTTGTATTTTTTTCTTATTGGAATCTGTTTTACAAGTGAATGATATTTGTTTCCCTGTGATTCATTGGTTAGCACTGAAGAATATCCTTGCTTTGATTCCAGGCTTGGATGCTTATATTTTTTTTTTTTGTCACAGTGGATTTGTTTCTAGTTTTCTGTTACAGTCCAAAATCAATGTGTATTAAGTGAAATGCTTTACCCAAAGTGGTCTTAGGTATGAACGTGTGTGGAGAATATGTCTCTTGAGTCTATTCAGTGTGTATCTTGCTTTTCAGCCAATTTATAAGCTGTGATTATAACATTACTTTGTCTAATTTCCTGAGATGAATCAGGTTTACAAGATCGTTGGACGGGCCATCTTTCATTTCATATCCTATAAAATTAATACCAGGCAAAAACAATTTTGTCCACATAAAAATTAGCTGATTACAGTCACTCATTAAGTGACATTTTTATCTTAAATATTGTTTAAAGCGTTGACAATTTAAGTTAAAATACCTCTGCTTTAAAGTTTACAGGGTGGCCAGAGCTGGACTTTGTCTCACCTGTCAGTCCATTCAATCCTTCAGTGAACAGAGACTGGAACTCACTGGTCTTCAGCTGCATCGTGAACAGACTCCTCCAACACACACCAGCCCGAACAAACCCACGAGGACTCAGTATTCTGCTCCACATGTGCTAGAAATAACAACAACAGCGTCATGTGTGTCTGTTTTCACCAGGCTCACGAGCCAATGTCACACGGCCCGCGTGCACCAGTCATACTGCTTTCACATAAGCAGGTGGGCCATATAGGTAAGGGAGCGTGAACACATGAAATTATCATAAAAAGAACTAACCTGGACCTGAAGGGAAAGATTTAATGAGAAACAGCGCAACTATTCTTCATGTTGCAGACTTTCACCATGCAGTATTGTGGGGGGACTTCCGGTACGTGTGCTCTGACCAATAGCGTCACTCCTGAGGTTACGTCAGGGGGCGGACTTTATCTTGAACTCTCGCGGGATCTTGTGTGGGAGCTAAAGGTGTTGAGGTAGTCGTCGGAACTCTCGCGATATCCTCTCAAGGCTTCAGGTGGTTCTCCGAGCTGTCAGATTAGTGAACCGGATGCACCGGTGTTTCAGATAAATTGGTCACCCAGTTGACTGGTGAACGCCTTCCTGTGGCATTTGTCGAAACAGAAAATGTCAAGCTAGGACTCGCAAAAGATACACTTATTGTAAATGCTGATAAACAGCGTTAGCCAGGACGGCCACGTACTTCTGAGTATTTATAACTTCTGCCATTGATAACGTCAAAAACAACAACAGACGCTAAAGGAAGCCGGACACCAGTTAACAGGGAAGCCAGTTCCTCCGAAACACTGCACAAACAGCACAGTGGACAGATGGCGAAAGTGGAGCTGACACCGATCCGGCCGTGGGATGACTTCTTCCCCGGGTGGGAACGATTCGCCAAACCTGACGTGAAGGACCTGGCCAAGTGGAATAACCGAGTCGTCAGCAACTTGCTTTATTACCAGACAAACTATCTGGCCATGGCCGTGGCTGTGTTTCTTATTGTGGGGTGAGTACCGTGACACTGAGCCCTGAACAAGTTGTCAGTGTGACAGCTGCTGCTTGGATTCACAAGTCACCTGTGTGTGGCTTGTTATGAAGCAGGGCTCTCAGGTTGTATGAGGATGTGTCCTGCTTTAAAAAAAAAAAGAAAGAAAGAAAGAAAGAAAGTGGGAAAAAAAAGGTACACGACAGGCTGTGGACAAGTTGGACCGGGTCCCGTTAGAATGAATGGAAAGTACTGTGCAGCTCGTCACGTGATCAAAACCCATAAATCATGAAAGCAAGGGATTAACAGAGCAACAGATCAAACAATCCTTTTTAAAAACTGAAATTCTTAAATTTGCACATGTGACTTGTATGGTGAGACACCAGATTGAGTCATTTAGTCATTGTTGAACAATGGTGACTAAAAAAAACAGCCTTTTCTCGAGACTTCCCAGTTTTTCAGCAACATAACCAGACTTAACCCTTCATTGGGAAAATGACGATACATATGACCACTTTTAAAGTTAATTTCAGTGTCAATCTTAACTACTTTAGTAAAAAATATGACCCTTCTCCTTGTCACTTCTAATATTACTCACAAAACCATTGTTTTGCTCCATTAACACCTATAAATACATATAAATGAATGAAAGCTACATTAAGTCAAACATATGCCTCAAAACTCCTATTTAGACTATTTCTTCATCATAGACAGGATTCATTATATTGTAGGACACCAGAACTCAGTAGTGTATCTAATATAGATAAAGAATTCTATAACCTTTTTAAAGATCTTCATTTTGAGATGCGTTTGAGAGCTAAAACATGAAATGTTTGTAAATTTGGTCAGCTCTTTTTAAAATAATCCCAAAAAGTCTTCAAATATGTTTCAATAGTTAAAGTAAAGTCCTTCAAAGAGTGTCTTCTAAAGGGTAAATGAGTGCATTGAACCAGAACTGGATTATGTGGCAGCTCCATATAAAGTAGATGGTCAGATCTCTCCTGTGTGAAGTATCTTTACTTGGATCTTTGTCCAAATTAGAGTCTTGCAGTCTAAAAATAGTGATGCACTGTCAGGGTCAGACTGCTGAGCCATGTGATGAGAGCATATTGTTGCTATGACTGTTTGTCTTTCCAGCTGTTGCACTGAAGAAGGCACACAGGAGAAAGGCTCGATCAGCTGTTCAAAATCCAGTATTGGAAGATTTTCCACTGAATCGTGAACTTTGACACCTAACAGTGTTTAAAAATAGCTAAACGCACAGGGCAGGTAATCTCCTGATAGTGTTTTGTTAAACTCAACCGAGCAGCATGCAGGGGTCAGATGTGCAGAAGGATTGAAATAAAATTTGTGTAATCAAACCAAACAATTTGAAGCTAAATTGTATATACATATTTTTTTAATGTAAAGTTATTCATACGGAGAATTCCCTTTTCTTTTTTTCAATAGCGTGAGAAGATCAAGAAACACTGAAACTAAATCTACATTTCTAATTGTGTTTATTCAACTGTGCAAGTGTTGTGTTTTGTTAAGAGTCTGTCTGGAAACTGTGAGTCTTGTGGTCGCACTCTTAAAGTTTCAGTTCACTGAGTTGAGGAGAACTGACAGCAGGAAACGCCACCTTCAAGAGGCACGATTGAGTTGGAGTGACAATGAAATACTCACAAGTCAGTTGTTTTGGTGTCTGAGAGTATAAGAATGGCCCTCTATGGGTGAAAAACATAACCACCTCATTGATTTCATATCAATACAATGTTGGCGCACAGAATAAATTCACAATAGTACAGATTTTATTGTTTGATAACGATAAAAATAATCACAGGAAATGCAAACAAAAAGAAAAGTTTAAAAATAGTTTGTCCACTAGAGAGCAGTATTGAGCTTATTTTCCACTATTTAGACAGGAGGAGGGCAACTAATAATTCTGAGGGCTGCAACACTTTCATCCTCACTACCAGATAAGCTTCAAATTGTGAGCGATCAGCTTTAACATAAGGAACTATGGGAATAACGGCAGCAACAAAGAAAAGGTAGTTATTTTGTGCCTCTCGTTTGAATTGACATGTTTTGTTTTTTAAATAAACTACACTTTTTTTTAAATAAAATTCAACTAATACTGTGTTAAAATACATAATAATCTACTCATTATTTCTGAAACCAGTTGTTTTGTTAACTTTTTAAATTGAAGTCCTGATGAAGTCATGTAGCCTGTGAGTTTTTTTTTAAATGTCTGATTTCAACTTTGCTCAGTGCAAATCTTATTTGTATAATATTTAATTTTTTTTCACTTGTAAAGTCCAGAATCCATCAGGCTTTCAAAAGCATGGTTATTTATAACGGCACCAAGTTAAATAGGTCAGTCTGCATTTAATTCAATTCATTCAATTAATTGTCACATCAGTTTAGATACTTACATTAAAAGTGTATCATTTATTTAATTTTTTTTAAATTCAAATTATCTACAGACACAAATGTGAGCTCGCAAAGTAATCAGAGTAAGGAAAACGGTAGGTTGTCAGATGAGCACC